>APFE030800335.1:11212-27663 GCA_000404065.3 Pinus taeda
ATTTCAATTTTTTAATATTAAAATGCATTTAAAAATTCGACGGATGAGATTAAAAGATATCTTGATCCTCATCGACGGTCAAGATCATTTTGACATGGATCACTCGAACTAGTCGTTGGGAATTTTTCCTTTAAATAGGGTGCTAGGGGTCATTTGAGATCAAGTTTAGATCTGAGAGTCTAGTGCTAAAGAAAGCTCTCTTGTAGTTAGTTTTTGTGCAATAAAGAAAGACTTTGGAGTTGAAAATCTTGCTGGTGTTACTCTTCTGGAAATGTTGTAAGATTGTTTTATTTTTCTGCATAATCTTATTTTCAGTCATTGATAATAGTTTGATGAAGATTGATTCAGGCACAAGTATCTTATCTGATCTTAGGGGTTTGAACGATAGTTTAGATTCTGAAATATAATGGCAGGTATCTCCATTTGATCCAGATTTCATTATTGTTTTCTCCCTCTATGTTAATGGTTGATTTTAAGCTGTGCAGGAAATCTTAAGTATTGAGTTTACTGGGCGTTAGGGGAAGTTCTCGGCTGAACCAACCAACTCCTGGATTGTGTTTTCTAAAAGAGCCCAGCTAGTTTTTAATCCCGGGCTTATCATCTGATTTTTTTTTAATGAATGCATGCAGGGTTTTCTGAAGTATCTCACATTAAAATTTAAATTCTGAAAGTATTTATGTGGCATAACGAGAAATCTGGCTATTTTAGAGTCTGCAGTTTGTGAATATTGTAATTATTTAGTTAGGGTTTTCAGTTTCGATTCTTGCACATATTATCTTTGAGTGTTTTGTTTTGTCATTACAGGTTGCAGGTTACAGGTCTGAGGAGAAATTTTTGTTTGAAGCCATATCTAGGCCCTGGAGGGTAAGATCTGGCCTCAGAATCAGTTCTTGCAGGTTTTTTGCTGAAGAAATTCGAGATTCTTCAAGCTATCTGTTTGCTGGGGTTTCATTTAAAATTGTTTTCCAAAAATATCAACCAACAATCTTGCATTCCAAGGGTTTTAAAATCATTCATTTTCAGATCTAAATTTTTTTTATGAGGGTTTCAAGAAATCTGAAGGGTTGGACTCCATGCTTCTATATAGATTTGGTTGTACTTGCTATCTAAGTTGTGCAGGTACATAATCTTGAAGATGGTGAAGATGTTCATAAGTAAAGTTGAATGATTAGCAGGATGAAGAAAGTTATATAATGATGATGGTCATGATAACTCTGATGAGAAGGATGGAAGCCATGAAAGATTCTCCAATGTCATAAGAAGAAGTGGATCTCCCTAAGTTAAGAGGGAGCCTGGATAAAATAAATCTCCCTAGTTAAGAGGGAGAGCATATTATAGTCATGATGGAAACCTTGAAAGAAGAAATGGAGAATGAAATTTTGAGGGGCTGCTGAGATAAGGAAAGCAGGATTTGATTGTAAAATATGTTGTTGCATGTGAAGTAGGAAAGGAAAATGTATGATTGAGGAATCTTCTGTCAAGATTCGTTTGAAATTCCTACTGTGATAAATTGAGAAGCAACATCATGTTGTCTAAAAGACACCGGAGGTTTGTGTTTACTTGTGTACATTTTAAAGTTTGTTACTGATTGGGGTTGTTTTTGTATAGGTAAATCTCTCAGAGGTTTGATAGCACGTTGGTTACACGAGAGAGATTTGTTACTGATCTGTTTGATCGAGGAGGATTTGCTACTGATTGGAATAATTGAGTGTTGAGGCTTTGTGTGTGAGACATTGCCTCAAAGGACATCTGGCTGACACTTTGTGTCGATGTCTGGATCCTGAAGTAAGGAGTGTGGCATTGGTCATAGAACTCTGACCTCAGATACGCACCTAGATCCCTGGGTTTATGGTTAGCAAGTAAGCCTAATGGTACCTAAAGAGTCTGAAAGCTTTAGTCCATCTTAGCTCCACCCGAATAGATTTACCTGGTCAGGAATCTAGTCTGTGGCACCATGAGTGCCTAAACTATTTAAGGAACTTGGATAGATTGCCTAGTCAGGAATCTAGTCCATGGCATTGTGGTGCCTAAACACCTCATAGTTCATATGTTTTGAGATCTTCCATGTACTTGTATATGTGAGTATGAATACCTCCCTAGTTAAGAGGGAGCATTGAGGAATGTAACTAGGTTCGGTCTTCATAAAATGTATGAGTCGCAATGAAATGTATTTATCAAAAGAATGAAGAAGGTATTTATTATTATTATTATGACTTATTAAAGTATGGGTTTCATGCTTGGGTCATCATGTTTTAGGTCAAAGTCCCCATTAAGGACTTCTAGGATTTATTATGAGTCATTAGAGTCATTGTCTATTTAAGGAGACCCTTCTTAGGCTTTTGAATCATGTAAAAAGAATTAAAATTTATCCCCTCCACACCAAGTCAGCCTCAAGGAGATCAAGTCGGCTTCAAGAAGGGAAATTCGATCTCACTAGAAGGCTATATATGCAGAGCAGTTTGAATTCATTTGGAGAATTCACTCTCTCTCACACAAGTTCCATATCTAGAAAAAAGAGTTGGAAAAGTGCATAGGAAAGGAGGCTAAAAGAAGTGCGAAGTTGGAGAAGGGAGAAAAAGGAAAGATCGAAATGTTGGGCTATCTATCTCTCTCTCGTGTGGATTCCTCTAGGAGATCGAAGTCTTTCTTGTCAAGTCAAAATTGTTGTTCCTGCTGTGGCTACCATTTGTTAGGTCGAAGTGTTGTTGCTTCAAGGTCGAAGTTCTAGATCGAAGTTGCTGGAAGAGGAGGTTGACTTGGTGGTTGGAGGAGGTTTGTGTCTAGGTTGAAAAGTCTCAAGAAAACTATTGAAGGAAGAGATTTTGACTAGGTTTTCCCCTAGATAGGGGTTTTGCCCTGGCAAAGTGCCTACATCTTGCGTCATGTGTTTTTGTAATCTTCATACACACATAATTTGGTAATTGCTTGATGAAAGATAATATAACAAAGAAATAAAAGAAGACAACATAATTCACAAGTTATTATCAAGAAAGAGAAATCTAACCCTAACTCTACTAGCATTGACTTCTCAACAAGCTTCACCAATTTGGCAATATTTATTGTACTCAAAATTTCTCACCGCTGCTTAAAAATTAAAACCCTCAATCGCTAGACTAGTTTTCCCAAGTTGGGTTTTTCTGGGGACTTCTGTCCAAAAATAACGATGTCAAAATTTTTATGTGTGTCAATATTTTTTTAGTTTCGAGTTTATCTTCTAGAGTATTTTTATTTGTGAAGATTGCAATGCGATTAATTCATTGTTTCCGTCACAATAAATTGAATAATTAATTTATCAGTTAGAAGAATTAATTTTGGTTACTAAAATAGAATTTCAGTGGGGAAATTCTCACATGGTATTAAAGCGATTTTGATAAAGCGGAAGGCAGACGTCATCCAGATTCAGAGGGAGTCTGGTAGCACAATTTCCAAATTTGCGCAGAGGTTGGCTTAATAGTTTGAACTGTTGGGCAAAGAGTTTGATTTTTCCAGTGCAAGTGGCAAGAAAAATTCACAGAGCCCAGTAGCAGTTCTAGCAGGCAGTGGTGAAACCGAGAAGTAATTCTGTTAATTTTGGATAAACATGTTCTTTGCTTAGGTTAGTTATTTCATTCAACCATGAGCGCATTAAATCATTAGCAATCACATTAAACATTAACTAATGAAAGAACATGAACTATAAGTGTTGAAGACAAGCCAAGACAGAAGAACACGAGAATATGGCTCAAGCCAGGGAAAAACCCCATCATGGGGAAAACTCTTGATCAATTCTTCTTATTATTTTAATCAAATGTTCACCAGAGAGAGAGTACAATAGAAAGCAAGATTGACTTGTCAATAGAACATCTAGAGATACATCCCATATGTCAATAGATGATCCAAACATAGTAGAAATACGGAGGTAGAAAAGAGGATGATATACCATTTCTGTATAAGCCCTTGTTGCACCAAGTTAGGGCTTGTGTCATACAACACTTTTTGTGACTTCTCTTGTAATCACTCTATTCTCCTCCTAATGCTCAATCCAACCCATAAACAATCCTAAAAACCAACCAACTGATATGAAGAAGGGTTTGCGGGTAACTAGAGATTATGTTCCTCCTAATGACCATCTGTGAAGCATGATAAAACCTGTGGCTCGCATGAGGTAGATTCCTAGAGATCGCAGCCTATTAAAAGAAGCATTTTAACATCACAAAACCCTTCCTAATGTCTGTGACTTCTTCCAGAATAACTCAAATTTGAAGTAGAGCGTAAAGGAAGCCCAAAACAAAATTATCACAAGCCCAAACATTCCTTAGTAGATGCGGCCTCCAGCCTAGGGACCCCAACACATAAAGTAACCCAAACAAAATGACAAACAGTCCCATTTTTCATCGTTGGAGATGACCTTTTGTCTGCGACTATTTTAGAGAGATAATTTGTGTGTTATAATGTGAGGGAGCACTTCTATATATACTATTCAATGGGGTCAAGAGACAAGTCGATTGGGCTTGATGAGCCGACATATAGGAGAGGTCGACCTTAATAATTTGTATGAGATAATACCTATGTTGCCAGGAAACGTGGGTGCGGGGACGGGGACGGGGACGGGGACGGCATTTTTGGAAACTGGGTGTGTGGGTTCGTCGGTAATATAATAATATTAAATTTTAATAATTAAATTTTATAAATTTTAAATTTATAAATTTATAATTAATAATATATATTAATGAGAGTCTGAGAGACTAAGCTATATTTTTGACAGGCTACAGTATAACATTCTTTTGAATCTTTTGAATTTTCTGTGTAACCATGACACTGTGACAGGCACAGCTATGTGAGAGAGCTCAAGGCTACTACAGTACTACTAAAAGTTTAAAGGCTTTTAAGTTTTAACTTAAAAAAATTCAGATCCTTGATATTTATGCATTGCATAAAAATTTAAAATTGTCAAAATGTTTGATACGAGCTGTAACTTGTAAGTTGTAAGCAATATAATAATTTGTAACTAAAAAACCAAATATCATCGTTCAAGTTTCCTTACAGATTGGTAGTCATAGAACCAGAGCACAAAGAAAAAGTAAATAACAGAAAAGGAATGTCATCATCGAGCTAGTAACGAATGAGATATGTGGCAATTAGAAGTTAGAACAAGTAACTGGACAATGGAACAGTATGCTGCAACTGTGTCGTTGATTTAAACAATAAAACAATAATATGATGATTGAGATTTCTTTACATGAAACTAACAGAAGAATTTCAATTTCATACTGAAGGGAATAATAGCTTGGATGACCTTAATCCAAATAACAGGTTAGAATAAGAATTTACAGGACATGCTTAGCCATTTAATAAAAATAATGTACTGAAATTCCACGGGATTATTTCTGAAAAGAAAATCTGAAAATGTTGTTGACGTATGTGATCGCTCCATACAAATCACTCAATGCCAGAAGGTTTCAAATCAAGTAATAGTGTACACTGTAAACCATTCAAGCTCTCTTCTATTGAATAATCCAATCATTTATGCTTACAAGCTGAAAGCATGGCAACATGGTCAACAAGGAGCAGTAAGTACCCATACCTAAAGAGTACCTTTTTTAATTAGAAGGGACATTCGATGAAAACCCCAAAGTTAAAAAACCAGCCACCCAATACAATGTAGGTGGACAAACCACAGGAAGACACAAAAGCACAAGGAGAAAAGCTACAGGTGCAAGAAATGAATCTTTTAGATGGTCAAGGTGAAGTAACAGAAGAAATCAATAAATCTAAGCTAGACATTGATTCTAGGTTACTGGATCCACTTATGGAGAATCCAAGATCCATTTTTCTGTGGATCCAATCCACTTTGGATACATTTCCAATTTGGAAGAGCCAGAGGATCTGCTCGAGATCTGTTTTTGGCTTGCCAGAATGTCAAGCTGGCGGATCCTCCAAAAAAGACATTTTCATTAAAACAACATTAAAATACATAAAATAGAAAATAGAAAGAACAAAAAAACAAACAAACAAACTGTGAGGCCAATAACCCTAAATTTTGCCTAAAATGTAGCCACCCTCCCCAATCCTAAAACACTCAAAGTCTGCATTCCTAAATTTGTGAGAGCAATTGGAAGCGAAATATATTCAGTGATCTGAATTTTCAATGTTTCTAGTTCATGGAATTTTTTTCAACTTATATATCTATATATCATTCCTTGTATCCAAGTCCCGACTTTCAAAGGATCAAATTATTGAGCTTCTTGGTATTCACTTTTCATTAGAAGTGCTAATACAGTTCTCTAGATAGCTGTGTTTGGCTGCAATGACACTGAAAGAATGAAATACTAGCTACTGTTTGGCAAAGACCACTAATCAACCGAATGCAGGAAATGAACGGGAGGAAATGATCACAGCTATTATGTAGCCGAAAAATCAATGCTGTTATTATGAAGTATGCATAAAACACTACTCATCCATTCATAATAATAACTTGTAACTGTCGGGAAGCTTCACATTCTCTAGAGCTGCTTGCAAATATTCAGCATTTCAAAAACAGCAATTGCTACAGCTCTGACCTTGAACGAGTCTCATCAAGATTTTGCAAAGGTTGATGGGTTCGTTGGCACACGCGGGTCTTGTGAAAGTTTGAAACGTTTTTAATATTTATGGAATAATCAATGAAAACAGTAAAACAGCTTGTAGATACCTGCAGCCTGCTCTGTTCACTGCCGCTGAAGTTGCCCAATGCCGCTGGAAAACACTCAAAAGTTAAATGAAATCACTGGTATGTCACGGTGCTCTGCCGCCAAGACTCGTATCAGTCTGCTCTCTGCTTGCGTAAACTTCAAATGCAAAGGGTTTAAACTTAAGTCATAAAGTCTAAAGATTTAGGGTTTTACTTTTGTTATAAATTATTTTTTAAATTTCAATAAAAAATTTATTTGAAAATTAAATTTTTAAATTTTAATATAGTTTTTTTAATGAAGAACCCGAAGAACCCATGTGAAGAACCCCGAAGAACCCACGTGAAGAACCCGAAGAACCCGTCCTGAAGAACCCGAAGAACCCAAGAACCCAAGTACCCGAAGAACCCAAGAACCCAAGAACCCATCAAAGGAAAAGAACCCGAATTTTTTTTTTGAAGAACCCGGTTCTTCTGGGTGCGTCTGGGAAGAACCCGTACCCGAATCCGGTACTTGGGTGCAGGAAGCCGGGACGGGTACGCGAACCGCACCCCCGGGTGCGGGTACCCGTGCAACACAGCATAAAACACTACTCATCCATTCATAATAATAACTTGTAACTGCCGGGAAGCTTCACATTCTCTAGAGCTGCTTGCGAATATTCAGCATTTCAAAAACAGGAATTGCTACAGCTCTGACCTTGAACGAGTCTCATCAAGATTTTGCAAAGGTTGATGGGCTCGTTGGCACACGCGGGTCTTGTGAAAGTTTGAAACGTTTTTAATATTTATGGAATAATCAATGAAAACAGTAAAACAGCTTGTAAATACTTGCAGCCTGCTCTGTTCACTGCCACTGACGCTGCCCAATGCCGCTGGAAAACACTCAAAAGTTAAATGAAATCACTGGTATGTCACGGTGCTCTGCCGCCAAGACTCGTATCAGTCTGCTCTCTGCTTGCGTAAACTTCAAATGACAAAGGGTTTAAACTTAAGTCATAAAGTCTAAAGATTTAGGGTTTTACTTTTGTTATAAATTATTTTTTAAATTTCAATAAAAAATTTATTTGAAAATTAAATTTTTAAATTTTAATATAGTTTTTTTAATGAAGAACCCGAAGAACCCATGTGAAGAACCCCGAAGAACCCACGTGAAGAACGTGAAGAACCCGAAGAACCCGTCCTGAAGAACCCGAAGAACCCGAAGAACCCAAGAACCCAAGTACCAGAAGAACCCAAGAACCCAAGAACCCGTCAAAGGAAAAGAACCCGAATTTTTTTTTTGAAGAACCCGGTTCTTCATGGAAGAACCCGGTTCTTCTGGGTGTGTCTGGGAAGAACCCGTACCCGAATCCGGTACTTGGGTGCGAGAACCCGGGACAGGTACGCGAACCCCAACCCCTGGTGCGGGTACCCGTGCAACACAGGATAATACCTAAGTTACTAGGATACGGATTCGGATACAGATACAGATCTGGATTCGGAAACGGATCCGCCAGTTTTTTGAAAAGCCAGGATCCGAAAACGGCAAGTACAAGCAAATATAAAATATTTTATAATTTTTAAAATTAAAATTTATATAAATATAAACTTAAAAACAAAATTTTTCAATATGTAATTTTTATATACAATGAATAATTATTTATATAAGTAATTCCTAAGGTATCATTTATCAATATTAATTAAATTTATATAAAAATAAAAAAACATATGTGAATTTTTAAATATATAACTTCAATATAATACTTTAAAAATAATTATTAAGTTAATCATAATATAATTAATGCATCATTTATAAATATTTAAACATTAATTATTAGTTATAATTATTTATATTAAGCAAATTATTAAACTTATTTTAGAAAAACTATTTTTAAACTTGAAAATAAACTTTAAAATTTATTAAAATATAAACTTACTTTTTAAACCTTTAATAAAATATCTTCTTAATAAATACGAGTAGATTATAATCTTGACGTCACATGTATTAAAGTTTATAATATGTATTTGTATTAAATAATATAAAGTTTATAATATATCTTTGTATTAAATTTATAATATTGTATTTCTATTAAATAATATAAAGTTAAAATAGATCTTTGTATTAAAGTTTATAATACCGTCAACATAGAAATAATAAATTATGGCCCGCCAACTCCCTCTCGGACTTCATATCGGCTCATTCTTATCATTAGCTTCATTTACTTGAATTAAAGTTTATAATATATTGTATTAAAAATAATACATTTCAATGTAAAAATGATAAATTATATGATGTCCAACAACTCCTTAGTTTATTTTCGCGGGGGACTTTTTAATCCATATCTTAACATTCGAAATTGACTTGCATTGATATTTCTGTTTAGAAATTTTGGCCTGAATTATAGTGTTTTACCCACAGAGAGAAATTTTTCCTGACATATGTTACTTACACACGGAGAGAAGATGGGCGGATCTCTATGGATTCGGATCCGAATCCGCATCTGATCCGGGGATCCGCGGATCCAGCCATCAGGGTTGACGGATCCAGTAACATAGGATAATACAAAAATTCAAAATCACACTTCTGCTTGTCCACATGAGACAATCTTTATATCGATTTTGGTCCTCTCGAAGAGAGGAATTCAATGTTGCAATTATCTTCCCTAGAGGAGTTGTCCAAAGTGGAATTTGGCCCTAGTTGCCAATTTTAACACTCCCTCTCAACTAGGGAGAATTCCACCTGCCAATCCATCCATCATCATAGATCATCATGCCATCCTGTTGTCATGAACCATCTCTGTATCTCATTTTTGCGCTTCTCTACTCTGTTGAACACTAATATGAATAATAAAAAAGAATTGATCAAGAGTGAGTCACAAGACCTTGCCACTCTCCACTAACAAAAGTCAATCCACATAACCACTGGACTTGATCCCAAGAGATCAAGTTGAAGAAACATCATACATCCTAGACAAAGGTAGTACGGAAGTACACGATGCATCCATCGGTAGTGCTCACAATTAAATGTAGGGAAAGGAAAAACCACATCCTTCAAACACATGTCATAACCATACGTAGGGAAAAGATGAACCACATCCTACAAACACATCACAACTATCGTAGGGAAAGTATGAACCACATCCTCCATGCATGCAAATCACTGAGAGTAGCGCACGAATGAACCACGTCTTACATGCATGCCAACCAGCAATAGTAGGAAGGATCCTATACGTGGGGAAAGGATGAACGAAATCCCACTGGCATGTCAACCACAGATTGTAGGGAATAGCATCCTACAGGTGGGGAAAGGATGAACCACATCCCATTGACATGTCCACAAGAAAATGCCTGAATGCATCTCTCACTGGGGTATTCGCATGAGAAGGTGAACCACTCATCCTGCTCATATGCCATAGGAGAGGGTGAACCACTCATCCTATGCATGTGTTAAAATTGGCAACTAGAGCCAAACTCCATGTGGGTCATCTTATTTATGGTAGCTGATATTTTTCTTGGACTCCTCCCATCGAGAGGTGTAGGATTGATCTAAAGATCATCCGATTCCAATAAGTATTCATGGAGTTATGAATTTATTTGTGTTATAAGACAATTTGTCAAGGTTGGCTAGCAACCAAATAAACCCCACATGTGCTCAATGTTTTAGTATAAAAGGAGATGACTTGATAGTCATTTCTACACACGCTTCTATCTTGATTTCTCTCCACTTGTCTTGGGTTTTAGTGGAAGAGAAATCTAGGAGTGGAAGCCCTAGACATTGGAGGAAAAGAGGCTGCCCTAGCCGCAACAAAGAAGGCAGCCCTAAACGTTGTTCTAAGGAAACCCTAAATGCTGTCCTAAAGGCAGCCCTAACATTGTCCTAAAGGCAGCCCTAAATGTTGTTCTAAGGCAGCCCTAAATGCTGTCCAAAAGGCAGCCCTAAACGTTGTTCTAAGGAAGCCCTAACGTTGTCCTAAAGGAAGCCCTAAACGTTGTTCTAAGGAAGCCCTAAATGCTGTCCTAAAGGCAGCCTTAAATGTTGTTCTAAGGCAGCCCTAAATGCTGTCCTAAAGGCAGCCCTAAACGTTGTCCTAAAGGAAGCCCTAAATGTTGTTCTAAGGAAGCACTAAATGCTGTCCTAAAGGCAGCCTTAAACGTTGTTCTAAGGCAGCCCTAAATGCTGTCCTAAAGGCAGCCCTAAACGTTGTTTCTAGATAGTTCTGCAAAGATGCATGGACAGCAAGGCTAGATAGTGCTGCAATGATGCATGGACAGCAAGGCTACATAAGTGTTGCAAAGATGCATGGACAGCAAGGCTACATAGTGCTGCAAAGATGCATGGACAGCGATGACATTGTGACATGGCAGCAAATACATGATGCTGCAAACTCATTGGACAGCACAATGATGGGACAACAGCTTGTTGGGACAGCACAATGATCAATGACATTGTGACATTGTGTAGCAGAGATACATGGGGCAACTAGTATTTAGTGCAGCAAGTTCATGGTGCTGCAATAGTATGGTACATGGGACAGCAACAACAACAAGGTGCAGCAAGCATAGTGCTGCAAGCACATTGGGACAGTAGTATGGTACTTGGTGCAGCAAGTACTCTAAGCAACAATGGTGCAACAAGCACATGGGTGACAGCATGGTGCTACAGTGGTACAAGGTACAACAGTGCTAAACACTGGGACAACAATGCAGCATAAGGTGCAGCAGTATGATGTGTACAACATGGTCACAAGGTCCAGCGTTGTGATGATGGGTGCAACATGGTGCAATGAGGTGCAGCATGACGACGAGATGCAGCACAATGATAGGTGAAGGAGTCACCTTGGAGAATCAGTTGAAGCAGCGTGTCTTCAACTAATATCATGTATCATCTTCTTAGAGATGCTATATACTCTTATCTAGATAAGTCAAAGTGTTGACTTCTGTTGTCAATGTACTATCTCTCTCTCTCTCTATTGAACTATTGAAGAACATATAAGAAGAATTGATCAAGAGTTTCCCCACATTGGGATTTGTCCCTGGCTAGTGCCACATCCTGTGTCCTCTTGTCTTGGCTTGTCTTCTATGATTTATGTTTATGTTTTATCTGCAGTTTACTTTAATGCTGATGCGATTGCTAATCTGGAAAAGATATTGAGCTAACTATGAAAATTGAAATAAATTGCTCTTAGCATAGAACATACCTGAAATTAACAATATGTCATCAACAGTAGGGGAAGGTGAACCACTCACCCTACACACATGTCAACCACCATGGGGTATCACAGGGGAAGGTGAACCACTCACCCTGTGGTCGCTCATAACTCAAAGAAGCACCCCAGGCCCCCCAGGAGCTCCCAGAGCTCAATGTTCAACCGAGATCCTCATAGTAAGGTCTTTCCAAGACTCCCAATCTCTTTCTAAAGGAAGTTTAAACCATTCCTCATCATGGGGTTTTGAGAAGATGTTGATAACCTGCACATCCATCCTGCAATGATGGAGCTAGATTGCTCCCCACAAAGCCATATCCTAAATAAAGTGGTACCTTATGTCCAGAGGTGGTTTCCAACACATGATCAAATAACTCACAGGAGAGCTTTCTCAAATGCTTTTGTATGCTAGCATCTTTATTCATCCAGCCTTAATGGTGCTCCTAGAGCAGCAGACTTCAGTCTTGATTTACTTACAAGGTAAAGGGGAGGTCCTAGGAGATCCAGCACTTATATGTGCTCTTTCCATTCACCATACAACCAGTCCAGCAATCCTTAGTAGCATAAATCTTAATAAACAACTTATGAGGTATAACCATAAGTTGTCTTAAAGCCTCCGTAGAATGACATATGACTAATTAGGTGTTTATCAAGAACACCAGGGTCCAGAAGTTGTCTATATCCGAATCAGTAACTTTCCATCTTATCAGACCTTTAAGTTCAGAATCAATGCAAGGTCCTACATCTTGACTTTTAAGAGTCAACTCCCTCTGAATATCAGGAGAGTAACTTTGCATTAGACATAACCATTGAGCTATCTGCACCCTGTTATTGATCCATCATACTCAGCTGATATGAAAGCAAGTTCATCAAGAGCTCCCTCTGAAGTCTTGTTCTAGACAGACTTTTAGGAAGCTTCAAAGAGAAATTCTAAAACCTTTCTTCACCCAGGAAGAAGAAATCTGCTCATGAGATTGTCTCAATATAACTGTGATCCTTTATTACTAGATGACAGCTATTAGTATATCAGCTTGCCCAATATATCTATGAGAAATCAAGATGCTAAAATCGTGCTTAGGTCATGCACTTTCAGCAAGATACCTTTGTTTGCATGCTGATAGATACAGAGAGATGTTACGAGCCGATATTTAAGTATGAGGACTTCAAGTGAGCTACACTTCTTATCATAAGTTGTGACTGACAAATTCCTGTAACTTCATAGTAGATGACCTTTAATAAAAATAGGTTATCCAAAGTTTACATCTGTCATGTTCACAACCTCTTTTGTGAAAAAGACTATAACACGGTCATATCTACTGAACTTATAATGATATCAGACATGAAGCTGGACTGAAAAGAGAACATAGATAATGCTGAGATATCATACATGGAGCTGTGCTAAACATAGTAGCACTGATGCTGTATAGGAATCTTTACAGAGTGGTAGCCTTGTAACTTTTAGGAAGACCATTCCTATATGAGATGAATGAATCAGATGCTTTCACTTCTTGTTGTTTGTAATAACTCAATGCCCTGGGTCTTCTAGACTGCTTTTTCTTTATGGATGCAAGCAGGAAGATTGTGTTTCTTCCTTTATTTGATTTTGAAGAGGAGCAGAGAGATAAATGTCTGAGATCAACTTAGATCAGACTTTTCATATATCAGAGACTTGCCAAAATAACGACCTCTGGATTGTCATATCAATGCTTATTCTGATTCTGACTTGACTGTATGACTGACTGCAAGCCTGATGCCATCATACATTTCATGCTTGATCTCTCTAACTCTACTTCAGATGATATGCTTTTATTTTAAGATCTAATTGTTTAGTTTGAAGGTGGATCTTTTACCTTATTCGATCTGCAAATCTGATGCCAGAGCGATCATTTGATAAAGTGTTTGGTCAACCATTCTCAAATAGATCAAGGATGCAACAATGAATATTGTCATATACTGTCATAAGGTCATGCATCGAGGTCAAGGATTGAGGTTATTTTCATATGAAGAGGTTATTATCATAGTCATATAATGAGATTCAATGTCCATTCATCATAGATATGATTACTGTGAATAACTCACTGAAACATATGAGTTTATTATGAGGGCTACAGAAAATATTGTGTGACCTCTATATGGAGGAAGCGCCAAGACAAGTCACTCCAAATTGAACAATAGAACTAACCACTATGTAATGACACAAATATACCACCACTGAAATGAGAATACCATATATGCGGTTGTTGTAGAGGTACCTTGATATTGATACCACTGTAGAGATACCATAGAAGAATATGACCATAGAAGAATATGAACTTAGTTTATCAGTCCAGCCTCTTCCTTGAGTTAGCAATGGTACCTCCAACCATACGGCCCAAAAATTTCCTTTGATATGGAACACAGCTCCAGAAGCAATACTTGCAACAGCTCGAGTATAGACAGAGAGAAATTTGTCCTCCATTTAGTGACTCTCCACAGTACACTTGGTCAGCAACAGGAATGGAGATTTGACCCTCCTTTGTGAGTAAACTTGGTCACTATAAATTCAGAACTCGGCCTTTTTAGCTACAACAAAATTCGACCTTGAGGTTCAGCTACTCATCCATTCTCCACAGTGAATTCAGCCAGCGGGTAAAGGTATAAACTTGTCCTCTCTCTGGCAGTGAACTCATCCAAGATACCAGGAAACTTGGCCAGCAAATGGTGAGTAACTCGGTCCTAAGATTTATGGCCAACCCAACCAGCTCAGTTGGGCCAAAACTCCAACAGAGAATAGTGAAGGAAATCGGTCCTCTTTCAGAGAGGAATTCAACCCATAAACTTCAGCAAACAATGGTGCTTGGTCCCCCAAAATGGTTGAAGAACTCGTTTCCTTCAACAGTATGAAACCTTAATATTTTGCATAAATAGCCTTCTAACAACTGCAACTATACTTCTGTGAGGATCTTTAACTCTTCTCTTGCTGGTAGGGCTATTTCTAGCTCACTGTATAGACTTTTAAACAAAGATCAAGGGTTCGGCCCTTCTTCAAGGTGTAGTACAGCCTACAGGTCTGTGGCTTAGTAACCATAGATATAGTCTAAAACACATGCCCAAAAATTTGACATAACATTTCAGATTTCCTTTTGAATGTCTCGACCTTGAAAGGTAGACAGCTCAAAAATACTTTCATAACAATTTAGGTTCCAGTTCATAGTGACAGCAGCTTCAATAATGGATAGGACTTCATAGTTACAGATCTATGATATGACTTGGAATCTAACTTTCTGAGGTCAATACAGATCCTATAATTTATGTACAGAACTTTTCTTTCCCCCCAAAGGTCTCAACCTTGACTGAGCTTATAACCCAGCTCCTCGGATTCCAAAAATGATGATTCTTTACTTCTCTAATTTCTTCGCTCTTCCAGTCAAGGACTGCATCCTAAATCTCTTAGGTATGTGTCCTAATTGCAAAAGTATGATCTTGAAATCATGCCCAGAAAAACATCTCCTTCATCTAATACCCCAACTTTTCTTCAAAAATTAGAAACCATCAAAAGAGGTCATGAAGACTTGTCAGTGTTTCTTAGAGATTGCCTTCCCTCTTTCTTGGGCTTGTCCTCAACCTAGCTGTGATACCATGTTAATTTTTTATTAACATGTTCTTTGCTTAGGTTAGTTATTTCATTCAACCATGAGCCCCATTAAATCATTAGCAATCACATTAAACATTAACTAACAAAAGAACATGAATGATAAGTGCTGAAGACAAGCCACGACAGAAGAACACAAGAATATGACTCAAACCAAGGGAAAACCCCATAATGGGGAAAACCCTTGATCAATTCTTCTTATTATTATAATCAAATGTTCAGCAGAGAGATTACAATAGAAAGTCAAGATTGACTTGTCAATAGAACATCCAGAGATACATCCCATAGGTCAATAGATGATCCAAACATAGTAGAAATACGGAGGCAGAAACGAGGAGGATATACCATTTCTGTATAAGCCCTTGTTGCACCAAGTTAGGGCTTTTGTCATACAACCTTTGCTGCGGCTTCTCTTGTAGTCACTCTCTTCTCCTCCTAACGCTCAATCCAACCCATAAACAATCCTAAAAACCAACCAACTGATATGAAGAAGGGTCTGCGGGTAACCAGAGATTGTGTTCCTCCTAATGACCATCTGTGAAGCATGATAAGGTCCACAGCTGGCATGAGGTAGATTCCTAGAGATTGCAACCTATTAAAAGAACGGTTTTCACATCACAAAACCCTTCCTAATGTCTGCAGCTTCTTCCAGAATAACTTGGATCTGAAGTAGAGGGTAAAGGGAGCCCAGAACAAAATTCTCACAAGCCCAAACATTCCTTAGTAGATGCGACCTCCAGCCTAGGGAACCTAGCACATAAAGTAACCCAACCAAAATGACAAACAGTCCCATCCTTCTTCACTGGAGATGACCTTCTGTTTGAAGCTATTTCAGAGAGATAAGTTGTGTGTTATAATATGAGCCAACATATAAGAGAGGCCGACCTTAGTAATTTGTATGAGACAGTGATGCGGGGGAGTGCCCCCCCCCCCCTTCGAACCCGCTCCCGAAGCGCGCTCCGGGCGGGAGCGGCTCGGGAGCGCGCTC
>APFE030800335.1:41038-74762 GCA_000404065.3 Pinus taeda
ACATCATATATATCAGTGTTTTCTTCATATTTATGTGCCAATGTGTTTATTTCATGTTGTTATTGCTTTATATGTTTAAAAATATGAAAAAAATGAATATATTATGCATTTTTTATTCTTGCCGATATTTGCCGATATTTTCGCCGATATTGCCGATAAGATATTTTCTGAACCCTCGCCGATATTTTCCCGATACCGATATTATCAACACTGCTCTATATAAAGAAGCTATTGAGCTTCTATTTTCTATCTTTGGAGAATGTAATTCTTGAATGTTGGTATTAAGTTGCTACTCTACTAGGAACATTATTTTATCATAATAGAAAGACTTTGGGGTTCGGTTCATGGCATTCTCCTCTGTTGATATATGGTATGTGTTAGCTATATGTGATCATATATTGTGTTGAATATTGTTTAAAAATTGTTATTTCATTTGTCGGTGATAAGGACATTCTATTGGTACATGCTATATTAGATGATCTGATTTACCATATGATATAACAATTTTACTTCGAAAAAATTATAGAGATTTACAAGTACGCTAACACTCGAGCTCCAAGTTCACAGACTGTGGGGAAGAGCTGAGTATGTTTGGGCTCTGAGATATCAATGTGGTAATTGTGGTAATTGATTTTGCAAGAGGGTTTTGGCCAATATCTATTTTTTTCAAAATTAATTCATCCATTGTTATTTACTCAAAAAATATTTCTCCAAAATTATTATTTTGTAAATATTGTACATTTGTAAATAATTTTCTTAATCTTTGTTTTGTAGCACTTGGGTATTTGGAGTTTTATATTTTTGTATATATATTTAGGGTTTGGCATTCTTTGATTCATTTTTGCAGGTGATATCTCAAGGATTTGAAGCAATAAAATTTTATTGGCTATTCAACACAGCAAAAAAAGTTGATCTAGCCCCTTGAGGATAAAATCTAGCCTCACCAGCTTCCAACAACTCAACGTCTAGCTAGAGAAGGAAAGTCGTCCGACATTTCGACAGTGATTTTTGGCATCTTTGGAAATTGCAGGGCTTGGAAATTCTTTTTAGGCCCTGTTGACCACTACATGTCAACAACCCATAGCAATACACCCCCTTTTTCGCAAAAGGGATAGTGCATGATCGATGTGTTCGTGCCGTCCAACTATCATCATTAGCGTGATCATCATGTTATCTTGTAAACCCTTTCTGCATGCGTAAAATGTAAATAATCTCAGCAAATCTGTGTCGTGTATGTAATTGCCTAGGTAAACCTACTTTTTTGGTGATGATCTACATTCCGAGAGGTTTTTTGTCTCACCAATCCATTCTCGGATGGTCGACAAAGTTTTCCTTCAGCTTTATCCCAAAGCCGGAATGGATTTTGTCAGTGGGATTTTAGGGGAGTCCTAGTTTTCTAGATCGAGTCTATGTAAAAGTGATTTGGGAATAATATTAACTATTTGGTTAGAATATTTTATTACAAATTGCTTGATCTGCTAGATTATATTTTGTGTCGTAGAACTGGGTAGTCTGTGAGGGTCTTTTGCAAATGGGTCTTCCCCCTTGAGATGTAATAATGTAAAAATCATGATGTAAAGTGCCTTAAGGGTTAGAAAAATAATTTATCCCCTCGTAGGTTAATTAATTAAATTTTCTGGCCAAAATTAATTAAGATCCTAAACCATAAATTTAATTAATTCTTGGTCCTAAGTAAATTTAAATTCTTCGAAGGCAAAATTTGTTGGTCCTTAAAAAATAAATTTTAAGAGGTCCAGGGACTAAGGTAAATTGACCATTTCGCTAAATTTTAAGCCTTTGGTCCCTGAGGTTAAGTCAAAGTCAAAATTTTGCGAAAATTAAAAATTTTAATTTTTGAATTAATTAAAATCCATTTAATTGAAAAATTCAAATTTTCTCAATAATTTAAAATCTCGACGGATGAGATTAAAAGAAATTTTGATTCTCATCAACGGTTGAGATTGCTTTGACGAGGATCACTTGAACTAGCCGTTGAAGGATTTATCAAATAGGAGGTTATTTGTTAGTTAGTTCATTCGATCTTTTGATTGTGCACTAAGCGAAAAGCTCTTTTGTAATCTTTTTATGAGCAATAAAGAAAGACTTTGGGGTTACTTTCTGCCAGTGTTATTCTTCGTGGAAATACTGTAAGATGTGTTATTTTCATGCATAGATTTATTTTTATCCATTGATATAGCCTTCTGAAGAGTGATTTGAGTACAGGTATCTTGCTCAGTCGTTGGGGTTTGAATGATAATTTAAGTTTTGAATATAATAGTAGGTATCTCTATTAAATTTGAATTTTATTATCGTTTTCTCGCTCTATGTTGACGGCTGAATTGAGTTTTGCAGGAAAGTCTTGGTTTTTAGATCATCGGGCGTTCAGGGAAGTTCTCGGTTGAACCAACCAACTCTCGATCTGTGTTTACTGAAGAGCCCAACTTGAATTTGATCCCAAGCATGTCACAAGATATTTTTTTATGTCTCACCTGCACAACAACAATAAAAAACGCTTCGAATTTTTTTCATGAGTGCGATTAGGTTAGTTCCTTTTTTCTTTTCTTTTCTTTTTTATTTTATTTGTGTTAAAGCTTAGGAATAGGCGTATGTATAAAAAAAAACCTTTTTAGTTTCATTTGTTTTTTTTTTTTTTTTTTTCATTTTTCATTTTAGTTTAGGTTTGTATAGTTTCATTTTCGTTTCAATTTTGATTCATTTATTTGAAATCTAAAACATTTTGAGGCTCGATTCTTAGTTTTTCTTTTTATTTCAAATTTAATTTTGTTTTCATTTTTTTATGATTTGATATTATGTTATTAATTTAAAAAAAATCAAAAACATAAAAAATTTAAACATATAAAATCATAAAATTAATATATATACTAAGAATTAAAAAAAAAAGAACCTAAAAGATTTGAAAAACATTTAAAAGAATCTAAAACCTTTTTAAAAAAATTAACCTTTTCACATTTTAATTTTTCTTTCTTTTATTTCTAATTAAAAAATTCAAAAAAATCCTAAAAAATTTAAAAAGAAGTTTAAAAATCCTAAAAAAAAAAAAAAACATTAAAAATTTCTAAAAAATTTGAATTTGTAACTAAGGATTTAAAATGAAATAAAGAGGTTTTCGCTTAAAGATTAAAAATTTTAATGTGGCCTATGGCCCATTAAAAAATTTCAATTTTTTTAACCCATTGATTTATTTTACTTCTTTAGTTATCGCCTAAGGAATAATTAAGATTTGAATTTCAAGTTCCTTAGTGTTATTAAATGTATATTTTTCTATGGTCAAAGTGCAATAAATGTTTTAAATCATATTTGGTTATTGAACAAAGTTAATTGAATCTAGATTTGGGCAATTAATGAAAATCATTTTAGATCTGTAATTTTTTGCATGTTACAGTGTTGGGCATTTATATTGATTATTCATGATTGTCATTATTCATCACATATTGGAAAATTGTTCTGGATAGCTTGTTTTACTTAATCTACGGTTAATTGAACATAAAGGCACTGGTCTATAATTGTTTCTATTTTGTGGTCATGTCTTGGTTACATTAGTGTTTAATCTATTCATCCGAATTAATTGAGATTCATTTAGATTCATTAGGTTGTCCATCATTAAAATCTCCTAGAGTGTTTTTCACAGGCTACCCTCATCTATTTACCTAGGGACTACCCCCTTTGACTTGTCTAGGAGAGAGTCTAAACGGAGTGAGTAAGGATTTAAGAGTGACAAACCTTACTCTGAGCATTGTCGCTGTGCCTAGACACTTTGTGCGACAATAGGCCCTAAGGCCTAGCCGTTTTCCCTCCTTTGCCCTAGTCGTGAGGCTTAGGGGCATTCTAGAGCCCTCAACCCCCCTCCTTGGCTTGGCCGCAAGCCCTAAAGGGTTGGCCGTGGCATTTTTAGGCCTCTAGCCTAGTCATCTAGCCCTCTAGGGGCCTCAACCCCCTTCCCTTTGCTTGGCCACAGCCTTGGGCTGCCCTTTGAGACCCTCGGTCCCCCTTGAAGCCCTAGCGTAGCCCTAAAAGGGTTTATCCCTTGGCTGCTAGCCCTTTTAGGGCCTCTTCTAGCCCAGTGTCAGCCTTTTTAGGCTTGAAGTCAACCTTTCCCTAACCCTAGCTTCTCATTCTAGCCCTCATTCAACAATTATCCAGTGATTGATTTAATTTTTCATTTCTAGCATTTGGTTTTGCAGCAATTTTAGAGCTAACTTAGTGGTTACAGGGTCTCATGTTCATTGGAAATTTATCAAGTCATCTACAAGGCCACTAGGCCCCTTTGGTTTGCTCTCTAACCCTCTAATTTCATCGTTGTCCTCATTTCAATTTTTGAAGCATTCGTGGCAGTAGTACATTTAAGGGCTTAAAACATTTTAAATAAGCCTAATTTCACTAATAATTCACCTATGATATTAAGAGTTAATCTTAAGTCATTTTGAGTACATATAAGTGAATATTTTCTGACTGTAAGTTAATTTCCAAATCTGATATGTTTGCTACAACCATATAAATTTACTTACAACAGTAGCAAAATATCACAATTTAGGCTTTATAATCAATTCACAAACATATTTTGTCATTGGAAAATCATTTGCACTGATTGGGTTTGCCTTATCTAACATTTTTCATCATTTACTGAAGGTTGTAATAATAATTTAAGGTCTGATGTTGTAATAATAATTTAAGGATGTTCCTTGCATCTTGTGGATCTTAGATAATTGTTTAATTGTGTAATTGGATGATTTTCTTATTGTTGCAATCACATTTCTTTTGGCTGATCTGTTCTGCATTTATGCATCATTGGCATCTATTTGCACTATTTTGTTAACACATGCAAATGCTCTAATTGATTTGATAATTGTCTATTGAAATAGCTCTAAGTGACATTGTGACTAATGCTCTTGTTTCTCATTGCTACCATTGTCATTGGATCAGTGGATGTATTGGTCATTGTTGAGTTAAATAGCTCTTGTGGATTTGTAATCTAAGTCACTCATGAAGCACCATAATCGAATTTAATCTTAATTGTGATAAAATATCTAATTGTGTCTATAAGGAGCCCCTTCTGGTATCTAATTGGCATATTGGCAGTCCATTGTTTTAATCTTGAAGGTTGCTAATTGTGTTAAAGAGCATTGATCTTGTTTATCTCTTAAGCAATTATCTATTGGTATTATTGGCAACATTTTCTAGCACTGTTTAATTTGAGCTCTTTCTCTTGTGGTGAAAATTGTCATTAATTCATTGTTTAAGTACTTCATTGTCATTAATTAAAAATCATTGTAACATATCTTTAACTTTCTCTTGTGGTGAAAATTGTCATTAATTCATTGTTTAAGTACTTCATTGTCATTAATTAAAAGTCATTGTAACATGTCTTTAAGTACTTAAGATCTCTTAACAATCTCACCTTAAGAGCATTCTCTCATATTTTGCATTTACATTTTAGGACTAGTATCTTGCATTAATTAATTAACTTCCAAGCATAAGTTTGGTCGATAGAGGGATAGACCCACCTTTCTCACCCGGTTTGCAAAGTCTAGAACATCTTTAGTGGTTAACATGGTGACCTTGCAGTGATCAAAGCCATAGTCTCTGCAGCGCTAAAGGCATCGAGTGGTTAGAACTCAAGGGGAGGGATCGTTAATCAAGCCATAGCTTGTTTCTCCTTGGTTTCTCTCTCACAACCTACTCTAGAGACTGATTTCAAAACAATTGATAGGAAGGATACACTTAGATAGGCATATAACTTAAAATAAACTAACATTTTGCATCTCACTTAAATTGTAGGATTTGCATTCCATATAGGATAGTGAGGAATCTTCAAAACAACAACTCTTCATCCCGTGACTTGCTAAATAATCTATCTCAAGCAAGTAATTGACTCCATTTAAGGAACTAGACTTCCACAATAATTAAATAAAATCATTTAACTTGTTAATTCAACCAAGTTGCTAGGCCATTTAGTTGTCTCCCAGATTTGTTGGTTGCCAACATGTCTCCTGTCTTCACATTTCATAGGGACTACCCCCCATAGCTTAATGTAGGGAGGCAACTACAACGGAGAGAGTGGGGATCAGAGTGACAAACCCCGCCCTGAGTGTTGTCGCATATTCCCTGTACAGTTTGGGTGACAACATTTTTCTGGTGCCGTTGTCGGGGATAGAGTTTTCCTGTCCCTTGTCTTCACGACATTCCCTCCATCTCTTCATTATTTCATCCTCTCAATTTTCATTTATTCACTAATCTTTTCATCACCTTTTTTAGATTCTCTATTTGCACCTTTAGCACCTAGATGTTTGGGCTAGTTTCCTATTTGGGCGACAACTCCACTTATTCATCCATTCACAAGAACTTATAATAGGAGAAATCCTAGTAGCTTGGTTAACCCCACTCCCGATCCTGAAAAGGCTCTAACAGCTCGGTTAAAAAAATTACATTATAGTAAGCATTTAATCTTTCTCAGACAGGAAGCCCTCCCTCATATCCACTTTAGTTTCCCTCATCCCGTCAGTCAGGACATCATGGAATTTTATAGGCCTTGCAACTTTGCCAATATCCAAGGGTATCCTCATGCTCTTCCAGATGTTGGTTTGGATAAGATTCCTGCATTTCAAGGAAACAATACAATCACTGCTAATCCTCATCTCAAGAAGTGCACATCCTTCCTGCTAAAACATGCTCATGTGACTGCATACAATCATGAAGATGTTAAAATGAAGCTCTTTATCCTTTCATTAGAAGATGATGCACTACAATGGTAGTTAGAAAAAACCCTGATAACTTCTTCGATTCTTTGCAAGCTATCATTAACGCTTTTAAGGGAAAATATAGGGACAAGAAAGAAGAAAGATATATATTACTCGGGATTATCAAAGAAATTACTCAAGGATATAAGCTCTACACAAATCTCTGTTAGAGAAATATCTTGAAGCTTTTGTGTTGATAAATCTTATGAAATTAGACGTACAAAACCAATTGATTTAGCTACTGCTCAAACTATAGCCGAAGAGTTAGAAAAGGATAAGAAAGCATCTAGTAAGTCAGAAATTCATGGTTTTCAAAGAGGTCCGATCAGACCTAAGGGAAAGGAAATAAAGGAGGTAGAGCATGACCCAATTAAGGAATTGACACAAATGATTAAAGAAATGAGAATTGAGCATCCCAGAGAAATGAGTGCCATGCAATCTAGACTGATTCAAATGGAGTGAAATCAAGCTCGAAATATTCCGCATAGAAATAATAATAATAACAAAGGTAACATTAATCCATTGCCAAGAAGGAATCCTCTCAATGACCAAAGGCCTCCCATTGCGCTTGAAACTATTAATACTGTCGATCAGGCTATTCCATTTTGTAGACCTTGTGAAGGATTTCATGAAGAAAGTTCATGTGCCATTGCTAGAGGACTCCTAGATGAAGGAACCGGTGAATAGATAAATAATGTTAATTAGAATTCTTCGAAGGAAGCACATTGCACGGACATGATCCCCTTGTCTTTCACCATCAACAACTTCAGTGATGAAAAAGATCCTATCACACAGATGTATGGTGAAACTCCATCTCAGGAGCAGATTTTGGAAATTCCTAGAAGTAAAGGTTACATGTATCAAAAGAAGGGCAGGATTAGAGTCAAAATAAATAATAAGTTGCATCTAAAAGCTATCAATCATGATTGAAAATTGATTGGGCTACGTGGATAAACAATGTTAAAAATTTTGTCCTGGTCTTAGAAATTTTAAAGATTCCTTCCCAAAGAGCAACATTTTTCAAAGCTCTAGGCATGACTCAGCAGGATAAGAATGATACGCGCCAAAAGAATGAAAAAATTAAGTTAAAGGATTTAAATTGTTACGTGACGAATGAAGATAATCAGCGTTTCTTTCTAACTTTGGAGGTTAATGATCGTTTTCTTTACAATAGAATGTTGGATTCAGGGGCCTCAACCAATGTCATGACTAAAAAGGTTATGGACCAGCGAAATTTAACAAATTCAACACCCTATCAAAACATTTGCTCTATCAATTCAAAGAAGATTGAAGTCCTTGGTGTGGTTAAGACTTGCAAGTTTCCTTGGCTAATTATCTGTAGTACGTACTATCACCATGGATTTAACAATCATCGACATACCAGATGTATGGGAAATGCTTCTATCAAGGAAGTTTGCAGCTGATCTGGGAGGATGTATTTAGTTGGATCTATCATATGCTACTATTTCCGCAGCCGCAGGAGGTATGATCAAATTATACAAAGAGGTAGAAAGAAGGTACCATGCTGAAAATCCAAAGAGACCAAACAATGATGAGGAAATTGACCCACAAGGTCCTCCTTCAAAGCATAATGCAGTGGTCACTGAATTCTTCTAGCCTATATATCATTTTTCTTCATCTCATCTTCCAAGCAAGAAAAGAAGAAGGCTTGAAATTGATAAATATATGCTGGACAATGATGAAAGTTTACAACAGCGAGAAAGGGTGACAATTCAACAAGGGGCAACTAACAAGCAGCCTATTGACTTACCTGTATGCAAACAGATGTTCTAGATTGTGCAACAGGTGTTCCAGATTGTGCCACAAGGATGACATTTGATGCCATAAGACATCCTCTGTATTGTAACTCTGACCCTACACTCTTAATTAGGATTTTATTTCTGTCAGTAGTTAATTTCATTTTCACACGTTTATATTTTATGTCTTTACATTTTGATATGTTAGGATAGGGATTTTCTATTCCATTAGATGTTCTATATATACATGATGATTTTGATTTTGAGCGGATATCTATTTGATGGACTTCTGTTTTTTTGGATACAGGATTCTGGATTTTCACATTCCTTCAACGAAGCAACGTGTCCCCATCTGGAATCAGATGTTGACCACACTTTGTCAACAGTCCAAGAAAGCAGAGTACAAAGATATGAAGAAATTTTTTCAAAGTTTGAAGTCATCAACCAACACATTTTTATCATTGTAAAGCCAATTTTTGTAAGCTATATTGTAAATGATGCTAGTATGATCGTTTAATTATGTAACAACACCTAGGTAAGGCTCTGATTTTGGCAAAGATTTCATCCTAAGAATTTTTTAACCTCATCAAATTATGTGTGTTTATAAACATAGATAATCAACAGACTTTTTTTGTCCGGCTTAAACTCCAAAGCTAGAGTGAAATTCGTTGACAAGGCCTTATGTGAGTCCTAGTGTTATATCGAGTCTATTGTAAAGGTTTGTTAGGGAATAATTTTAGCACATTTGGTTAAATTATTTTATTACAATCACACTTGGTTTCATACTAGATCATATTGTGTCGCAAAATTGGATAAGTTATTGAGGGTCTAAGTCTAAATGTGTATTCCCCTTCCAAGGGTTGAATTTGTTATTATTGGATGTAAAAATATTTCACTGCATGGTCCCTCGCAATCAAAAACCATGGCTAAAAATATTTGAGAGTGGAAAAATCATTAAATCCCCTTTAGTGTCAATTAATTAATTTTTTTGGCTAAATTAAATAAAAGTCCTAAGCCAAAAAATTAATTAATTTTGAGTCAAAAAAATAATAATAGAGATTAATTTCTCTCCAAGTGGAAAATAATAAAAATTTTGCTAGTCAAATAGAAGTCAATTTTTGGAGTTCTCCCACAAAAGGAAAAATGTATATTTTAAGAAAATTTGAGCCCTTGGACCTTAGTGGTTAAGTCAAAGTCAAAACATTGAGGAAATTAATCCAAAATATTAATTCTTTTATTAATTAGAAGTGGGTTTTAAGAAAATTTCTAATTTTCTCTCAAAATTAAAAATTCGACAATGGAGATTAAAAGATGATCAAGTTATTTTCGGCAGTCATGATTATTTTGACGAAGATCAAGCCAACTAGCCGTTATTTTCCACTTGGAGGGGTTTTCCCTATATAAAGAAGTTATTGAGCTTCTATTTTCTATCTTTGGAGGATGTAATTTTTGAATGTTGATGTTGGGTTTTTGCTCTGCTGGGAACATTATTTTATCATAATAGAAAGACTTTGGGGTTTAGTTCATGGTGTTCTTCTTATGTTGATCTATGGTATGTGTTAACTATGTGTAATTTTACCCCAGTTGCGGGTGACACCAAGACACAGTGGGCTGAGCCACATGGCAACCATGTGCCGCCCCATGCGAATTAAATTCCTAAGTACCTCGGCCGTCAAAGGTTTAATATGGCAGGGTGTAAGCTCAGGGCATTCAATGCAGAACAGTTTGACAGGATGGAGGCATTCAGTTGGCGCTCAGAACAATGGAGCGACGACAAATATTTGGCCAGGGACTGCAACAGGCCATTGTCTTCCGCAATTCATTGTCACGCTGGTGGCTTGTTGCAGAGAAATCTGCTGCAGAGGAAGGCCTGCTGCTGGGCGAGGCGCACGCCATCACAGGCTGCCCTCTGGACCTCTCGACACGCTGACTCCGGGATCGGCTCTAAGAATTTCGAAAGCTCCTCAGAAAGGAGCGAGGCAGTCTCAGAGCTTCGGGAGGCGAACTCTGAAGGCTGGACGGCAATTTCAGAGGAGTTGGGGGCAAATTCAATGGGTTTGGGGGCCAGTTCAGAGACGCAGGAGGAGAATTTGGAAGCCTTGGGGAAGGAAACAGGGGAACATCGGGATAATTCGAAGGTGGTGGTGGTGTTTGGGAAGTGTGGGCGACGATTTCTGGCTTCGGGGAGGCCACGCAACTCGCTCCAAGCAAATACAGGAGGAAACGAATTGCCCATGGCAAGGCTTCGTCATAGGCAGCCTTGCAGGAGGGGTTCTGGTCGGGGCTCGGGCCGTGGTCGTGGACGTGGTGGGGCAGAGAGGGAGCACCACCACTGCTGCTGCTGCTATTGTTATCGACGGGCAGGGGTCGCGCCACTCCATGCAGGGCAAATCCTGGAGGTCAGTGGGGCAAACGTTGAGGGGCCAGCCCTCCCTGCGTTCGGCTCAGTGGTTTTTACACTGGGTAAATCCCAGGACAATCAAAGAATTAGAGCTCACGTCTCTGTGCTCTTCACTCAAATTCCGGAAGATGCTGAAGAGGAAACGCCTCCAGGAGGGAAAGATCCACCCCCTGCAGGCTCTGGACATGCAGACCCCTTGCCGCCTCCACCAAGCGGGGAAGGAACCTCAGGGAAGACGATCATGGCCGACCCCTCCACCTCCCAGACAACGAAATCTCCAAACTCAGCTCAAGCCAAGTGGGCGGCCATGTGGGAAGGTATCCCTGAAGGTCAGGGATGGTGCACCATTGAGGAGGAGAAACCTCCTGAGGACGAGTAACCCTCCAGTGCGTGCTCCAGTTGCTGCCAACCTCACTCAGCGTGGGTCCAGATCTCTGTTTGATGCGGGTTATATGGTTAAGGTTAGATTTTGGTCTGTTCTTCTGTTGTTTTTGATAAATGTCCAGTCCTTTTTGGTCATGTTTAATGTCAATGTGTCGGTCAGTATCAGTCCCGAGTTGGTCAATGAAGACAGCCCCTGCGTGGGCTGGATCACCTGTGAGTAATCAAGAAGTCGGAGTCTGTTTTGTCATTTTGGATCGGTTTTGTGCCTCAGACGGTCCTTCAGAGGCACTAGGAAAACATGGTGGATGCTACCCCTGCGTGGGAGCTTTTGGGTCAGTCTGCTTCACCCATGGCACCACTGGTGGCCAAGGAAGTCCTGTTAAGTCCAGCTACTCTGTCTGTAATTATCCATATGTACATATAATATAAAAGTTAGATAGTTTACTGAGAAAAAAAAAAAACTATGTGTAATTTTATATTGTGCTGAATATTGTTTAAAAATTGTTATTTCATTTGTCAGTGATAAGAACATTTTATTGGTACATGTTATCTTAGGTGATCTGATTCACCATATGATCTAACTATTTTAATTTGGTCAAATTGTAGAGATTTATAGGTACGCTAGCCCTTGGGCTCCAAGGTCATAGACTGTGAGGAAGAGTCGACTATGTTTGTGCTCTGAGATTTCCTTGTGGTAATTGATTTTGTAGGAGGGTTTTGGCCAATATCTATTTTTTTCAAAATTAATTCATCCATTGTTATTTACTCAAAAAATATTTCTCCAAAATTATTATTTTGGAAATATTGTACATTTGTAAATAATTTTCTTAATCCATTTTGTTTTACAAAACACTTCGATATTGGGGTTTTATATCTTTTGTATATATATATATATATATAATATATAATATATATATATATATATGGGTTTGGCATTCTTTGATTCATTTTTGCAGGTGATATCTCAAGGGTTTGATGCAGTAAAATTTTATGGGCTATTCAACCAAGCAAAAAAGATTGATCTAGCCCCTTGAGAGTAAGATCTAGCCTCACCAGCTTCCAACAACTCAACGTCTAGCTAGAGAAGGGAAGTTGTCCAACATTTTGATAGCGATTTTTGGCATTTTTGGAAAAAAATTAGGCCCTAAGGCCTAGCCGTTTTCCCTCCTTTGCCCTAGCCGTGAAGCCTAGTCACCACATAGAACCCTCGACCTCCCTCCTTGGATTGGACGCAAGCCCTTAAGGGTTGGTCGTGGCCTTTTTAGGCCTCTAGCCTAGTCGTCCAGCCCTCTAGGGGCCTCAGCCCCCTCCCCTTTGCTTGGTCACAGCCTTGGACCAACCTCTGAGGCTCTTGGCCCCCCTTGAAACCCTATCCGCACCCCTAAAAGCACTTATCCCTTGGCCGCTAGCCCTCTTAGGGCCTCTTCTAGCCTAGCGTCAGCCATTTTGGGCTTGACAACAGCCCTTACGGGCTTGTTTTCCCTTGTCACGGCCTTCTAAGGCCTCTTCTCCCTCATCGTTGCCCTTGATTGCCCTTCCTAGCCCTGGTTTCAGGTTTTCCTAACCCTAGCCTCTCATTCTAGCCCTCATTTAGCCATTATTCAGTCATTGATTTAATTTTTCATTTCTAAAATTTGGTTTTGTAGCAATTTTAGAGCTAACTTGGTGGTTGTGGGCTCTCAAGTTCATTGGAAACCTATCTAGCCATCTACAAGGCCACTAGGCCCCTTTGGTTTGCTCTATAACCCTCTAGTTTCATCGCTGTCCTCATTTTAATTTTTGAAGCATTTGTGACAGTAGTATATTTAAGGGCTTAACACATTTTAAATAAGCATAATTTCACTAATAATTCACCTAAGGCATTAAGAGTTAATCTTAAGTCATTTTGAATACATATAAGTGAATATATTCTGACTCTAAGTTAATTTCCAGATCTGATATATTTACTACATCCATATAAATTTACTTAAAGCAGTAGCAAAATATCATAATTTAGGCTTAATAACCAATTCACAAACATATGTTGTCATTGGAAAATCAATTGCACTCATTGGGCTTGCATTATTTGGCATTTTTTATCATTTACTGAAGGCTGTAATAATAATTTAAGGTCTGATATACTTTGCATAAAGGTTTGATATAAAATTTACAGTGGTGGAAAAAAGTGTTGAAAGTCATCTAATTTCACTTACCTCTTCTTCTTTGCATCTTGTGGATCTTGGATAGTTGTTTAATTGTGTAATTGGGCGATTTCCTTATTGTATTTCTGCATCATTGGCATCTATTTGCACTCTCTCATTAACACACACAAGTGCTCTAATTGATTTGATAATTGTCTAATGAAATTTTTCTAAGTGACATTGTGACTAATGCTCTTTTTCTCATTGCTATCATTGTTATTGGATAAGTGGATGCATCGCTCATTGCTAAGTTAAATAGCTCTTGCGGATTTGTAATCTAAGTCACTATTAAAGCACCTTAATCAAATATAATCTTAATTGTGATAAAAGATCTAACTGTGTCTATAAGGAGCCCTTCCGGTATCTAATTGGCATATTGGTGGCCCATTGTTTTAATCTTGAAGTTTGCTAATTGTGTTAGGGAGCATTGACCTTGTTTATTTCTTAAGCAATTATCTATTTGTATTATTAGCAACATTTTCTAGCACCATTTAATTTGAGCACTTTTTCTTGTGGTGAAAATTGTCATTAATTCATTGTTTAAATACTTCATTGTCATTAATTAAAAATCATTGTAGCATGTCTTTAAGTATTTAAAATCTCTTAACAATCTCACCTTAAGAGCATTCTCTCATACTTTGCATTTACATTTTAGGACTAGCCTCTTGCATTAATTAATTAACTTTCAAGCATAAGTTTGGTCGATAGAGAGATAGACTCACCTTTCTCGCCTAACTTGCGAAGTCGAGAACCTTTTTAGTGGTTCACATGGTGACCTTGTAGTCGTCAAAGTCACAGTGTCTGCAGTGCTAGAGGCATCGGGTGGTTAGAACTAAAGGGGAGGGATCCTTAATCAAGCCATAGCTTGCTAAACCTTGGTTTCTCTCTCACAACCTAATCTAGAGACTGATTTCAAAACAGTGAGAGGAAGGATACACTTAGATAGGCATATAACTTAAAATAAACTAAGATTTTGCATCTCACTTATATTGTAGGGTTTGCATTCCATATAGGATAGTGAAGCATCTTTAAAGCAACAACCGTTCATCTGGTGACTTGGTAAATAATCTATATCTGTTGGCTTGGTAAATAATCTATCTTAAGCAAGTAATTGACTCCATTTAAGGCACTGGTCTTCCATGATAATCTAATCAAATCATTTAACTTGCTAATTCAACCAAGTTGCTAAGCCATTCAGTTGTGTCTCCCAGATATGTTGGTTGCCAACAAGTCTCCTATATTCACATTTCATAGGGACTACCCACCATAGCTTGTTGTAGGGAGACAACTAGAACGAAGAGAGCGAGGATTAGAGTGATAACCCCCCCCCCCCCGAGCGTTGTCTCACATTCCTTGTACAGTTTGGGCGACAACATTTTTTTGACGTCATTGCCGAGGATAGAGATTTTCCTGTACCTAGTCTTCGCGACTTTCCCTCCATGTCTTCATCATTTCATCCACTCAATCTTCATTTCTTCACTAATCTTTTCATTACCTTGTTCACATTCTCTATTTGCACCTTTAGCACCCAGACATTTGGATTAGTTTCCTGTTTGGGTGGCGACTCCACTTATTCATCCATTCGCAAAAGCTTATACTAAAAGAAATCCTGGTAGCTTGGTTAACCCCGCTCCTGTTCCTGAAAAGGCTCTAAGAGCTCGGCTAAAAAAATTACATTCTAGTAAGCATTTAATCTTTCTCGGATAGGAAGGCCTCCCTAATATCCACTTGCTTTTCCATAATCCCGTCAGTTAGGACATCGTGGAATTCTATAGGCCTTGCAACTTTGCCAATATCCAAAGGTATCCTCATGCTCTTCCAGATGCTGGTTTGGATAAGATTCCTGCATTTCAAGGAAACAATGCAATCACTGTCAATGCTCATCTCAAGAAGTACATATCCTTCCTGCTAAACCATGTCGATGCAGCTACATACAATCATGAAGATGTTAAAATGAAGCTCTTTGTCCTTTCATTAGAAGATGATGCATTGCAATGGTACTTAGACAAGCCTGATAACTCCTTTGATTCTTTGCAAGCTATCATTAATGCTTTTAAGGGAAAATATGGGGACAAGAAAGAAGGAAGATATCTATTTAAAGCCATCAACAACATAGAGAAAAATGAGAATGAAAAAGTTGAAGAATTTAATGAAAGGTTCAATGTATTATCAAAGAAATGACTCAGGATTATAAGCCTCTAGACAAATCTTTGTTAGAGCAATACCTTGAATCTTTTTGTGTTGATACACCTTATGAAATTAGACATACAAAACCAACTGATTTAGCTACTGCTCAAGCTATAGCCGAAGAGTTAGAAAAATATAAGAAAGCGTCTGGTAAGTCGGAAATTTCTGGTTTTGAAAGAGGTTCGGCCATAGCTAAGGGAAGAAAATAAGGGAGGTAGAGCATGACCCAATTAAGGAATTGACTCAAATGATTAAAGAAATGAGAATTGAGCATGCTAGATAAATGAGTGCCATGCAATTTAGGCTAATTCAAATGGAACAAAATCAAGCTCAGAATATTCTGCCTAGAATAATAATAATAACCAATGTTGATAATATTGGTATCGCCAAAATATCGGCGAGGGTCCAGAAAACATCTTATCGGCAAATATCGACAAGCATAAAAAATCAATTTTTTCATATTTTTAAACATAGCCAATATTTTCAAAATATGGTGATATTTTGTCGATATTCTCAAAATATCGCAATATTTACTGGGCGATATATCGTTTTGCTGAAAATATCGTCGATATTATCAACACTGATAATAATAGAGGTAACAATAATCTATGGCCAAGAAGGAATCCTCCTAATGATCAAAGGCCTCCCACTCTGCTGTAAACTACTAATGTTGTCGATCAGGCTATTCCATTTTGTAGACCTTGTGAAATATTTCATGAATAAAGTTCTTGTGCCATCACTAGAAGACTCCTATATTAGGGAACCAACGAACAGATAAATAATGTTAATCATAAATCCTCAAAGGAAGGACGTTGCACGAACAAGATCCCCTCATCTTTCACCATCAACAACTTAAGCGATGAAAAATATCCTATCACATAGATGTATGGTGAAACTCCATCTCAAGAACAGATTCTAGAAATTGCTAGAAGTAAAGGATACACGTATCAAAAGAAGGGCAAGGATCAAAGTCAGAATAAATAACAGGTTGCATCTAAAAGCTATCAATCAAGATTGAAAACTGATTGGGCTGTGTGGATAAACAGTGTTGAAAATTTTGTCCTAGACTTAGAACTTCTAAAGATTTCTTCCCAAAGAGCAACATTTTTCAAAGCTCTAGACATGGTTCAGCAGGATAAGACTGATACAGACCAAGAGGATGAAGAAATTAAGTAAAAGGATTTAAATTGTTACATGACAAATGAAGATAATTAGCCTTTCTTTCTAACTTTAGAGGTTAATGATCATTTGCTTCACAATTGTATGTTGGATTCAGGGGCCTCAACCAATGTCGTGACTAAGAAGGTTAGGGACTAGCTAAATTTCAGAATTTCAAGGTCCTATCACAACATTTGCTATATGGATTCAAAGAAGAATGAAGTCCTTGGTGTGGTTAAAGACTTGCAAGTTTCCTCGGTTAATTATCCATACAAAATTATCACCATGGATATAACAATCATTGACGTACTAGATGTATGGGGAATGCTTCTATCAAGGAAGTTTGTAGTTGATCTAAGAGGATGTATTTAGTTGGATCTATCATATGCTACTATTCCCAAAACAACAAAAGGTATGGTCAAATTATACGGAGAGGTAAAAAGAAGGTACCATTTTTGAAATCCGAAAAGGCCAGACAATGATGAGGAAATTGAACCACAAGGTCATCCTTCAGAGCATAATGCAGTGGTCACTAAATTCTTCCAGCCTCTATATCATTTTTCTTCATCTCATCGTTGAAGCAAGAAAAGAAGAAGGCTCGAAATTGAAAAAGATATGCAACACAATGATGAAAGTTTACAATAGCCAAAAAGGGTCACAATTCAACAAAGGACATCTAACAAGCAGCCTATTGACTTGCATGTATGCAAACAGGTGTTCCAAATTGTGCCATAGGGATGACATCTAATGCCATAAGGCATCCTTTGTATTGTATCTTTGCCGCTACACTCTTAATTAGGATTTTATTTTTGTCGGTAGTTACTTTCCTTTTCACACGTTTATATTTTATGTCTTTACATTTTGATATGGTAGGATAGGATTTTTCTATTCCAACAGATGTTCTATATATACATGATGATTTTGATTGAGGGCGGTTGATGGACTTACGTTTTATTGGATACAGGATTCTGGATTCTCACACTCTTTCAACGAAGCAATGTGTCCCCATATGGAGTCAAATGTTGACCACACTTTGTCAACAGTCCAAAGAAGCAGAGTGCAAAGATATGAAGATATTTTTTCAAAGTTTGAAGTCATCAACCAACACATTTTTATCATTGTAAGCCCAATTTCTACAAGCTATATTGTAAATGACGCTAGTATGACCGTTTAATTATGTAACAACACCTAGGTAAGCCTCTGATTTTGGCAAAAGATTTCATCTAGGAAGTTTTTCAAACTCACTGAATTATGTGTTTCTAAACACGAATAATCAACAGATTTTTTTTCCAGCTTAAACCCCAAAGCTAGGGTGGAATTCATTGACAATGTCTTACGTGATTCCTAGTGCTATATCGAGTCTATTGTAAAAGTGTGCTTGAGAATAATTTTAGGACATTTGACTAAATTATTTTCTTACAATCACACTTGGTTTCATACTAAATCATATTGTGCCATAGAATTGGGTAAGTTATTGAAGGTCTAAGTCTAAATGTGTATTTCCCCTTCCAAAGGTTGAACTTGTAATTATTGGATGTAAAATTATTTTAGTGCATGGTCCCTCGCAAACAGAAACCATGGCTAAAAATATTTGAGGGTGGAAAAATCATTAAATCCCCTCTAGTGTCAATTAATTATTTTTTTTGGCTAAATTAAATAAATATCTTAAGCAAAAGAATTAATTGATTTTGAATCAAAAGGACAATTATAGAGAAATTAATTTCTCTCCAAATGGAAAATAATCAAAAATTCGTAGGTCAAAAAGAAGTCAATTTTTGGAGGCCCCACAAAGGGAAAAATGGATATTTTAAGAAAATTTGAGCCCTTGAACCTTGGTGGTTAAGTTAAAGTTAAATTTTTGAGGAAATTAATCCGAAATATTAATTTTCTTATTAATTAAAAGTGGGTTTTAAGACAAAATTGAATTTTTCCTCAAAATTAAAAATTCGGCAGTGGATATTTAAAGATGATCAAGCTATTTTTTACGGTCGAGATTATTTTGACAAAGGTCAAGCCAACTAACCGTCATTTTCCACTTTGAGGGGTTTTCTCTATATAAAGAAGCTATTGAGCTTCTATTTTCTATTTTTGGAGGATGTAATTATTGAACGTTGGTATTGAGTTGCTGCTCCTGAGAACATTATTTTATGATATTAGAAAGACTTTGGGGTTCATTTCATGGTGTTGTTCTATTGATCTGTGGTATTTGTTAGATATGTGTGATCCTATATTGTGCTGAATATTGTTTAAAAAAATGTTATTTCATTTGTCGGTGATATTCTATTGGTACATGCTATCTTAGGTGATCTAATTCACCATATGATCTAACTGTGAAAATTCTATCACTGTAGCAACTGATTTACTTTTCCTATTTATTTCATTATAAGTTATTCATGAAATTACTTCAACAAACATTAAAATAAATACTTCTGCAGATATCCCACCGTAATACAGAAACAAATATATGCACACGTCGACCCAGTTATTTTGGACTAACGTCCCTAAAAAAACCCAATGTGGGAAAACCGGTGCAGCAAGGAAGAATTTTATTATTCAGCGATTTTCTAATACAATAGGGTGCCAAACTGGCTTACCCATAAATAGACAAATTTCCAGCGCTTCTTCTGAACCTAGCATAGGCCCTATTGACCTTTGCATCACCCTGAAACCCTCTGCATCAGCCTACTGAGGCTCTACGTCAGCCTACTGAGGCTCTGCGCAGCCTCTTTGGCCTTTTGTGTCACTCCTGCAGCCTCTGCGTGGATGACACGGGCCCTTCTGGCTCTGCGCAATCTCTGTTGCCTCTGCGTGGCTTCCTCTGGTTCTGTGTCTGCCTCTTCTACCTCTGTGTTGATCTCCTGTCTTTCTGTTCTGTACTTGATGTCTCCTGACTGCTCTCCAAACCACTGGTTCAACTTCTCAGCAAACCCCGCTCCAGAAATTGAACTGACTGGTCTCCCTCAGTATCTTCTCCAAGTGACCCTCAAGCCTCCTCTTATACTTTCCATGTTGACATATCAACAGCCGAGATTAAGTCCCTAATCAATGGCTAAGATTAGATCTGGTTTGATCCATGTCCTTTGAACCATTCTAACACAGATTCATATTAATACACATTAATATTTTATTTTTCCTAAGTTTAGACTTAGGGACTCCATTAAAATATTAATTATTTTAATATCTCCTTATTTGTTTAGAATCTTCCCAAATCCTTTCTGGGTATTGGAGATCTCATGTGCCCCAACCTCTCCACCAAATTTCGTGGCTAGAGCACATCCGATGCTACCCCAAATCAACACTCCCTCTTAGCGAGGACCGTGCTCTAGTAATACACCTCACTAAGTATCACCCTGATCATCTGGTATCGATCCGTATGATAATGTTAAGCCTCCTTGCCCAACATCCTCTACACTTTTGCATCCTGTACTGCTACCCATGACTCTGCTACTTCCACTATTGCATCTGTATGACAACTCCCTCTGCATCCATGTTGTTGCTGGTTTTTTCTCCCACCACTGCATCTGCATTGCAACTCCCTCTGCATCTGTGCTGCTATTGGTCCTTTCTCCCAAAATTGCATCTGCACTGCAACTCCCTCTTCATTTGTGTTGCTAACACACTACTTCTGAAAGGGGTTCTTTACAATCCCCATCTTTTACCTAAAGTAGTCAAATTTTGACTTTCCAAGGGCCTTTGTGAGGATATCTGCCACTTATTCCCCTATAGGAGTGTAGCTCAACTGTACAGCTCCTCGTTGGACACAATCTCTGACAAAGTGACATCGAATATCAATATGCTTCGACCTATCATGGAATATTGGATTCTCAGATAGTTTGATGCAACTCTGATTATCACACATGATCCTGATCGCCTCCATATTTCTTCTGAATAGGTTTACCAACAGTTTTCTAAGCCATATGGCCTCACACGAAGTTGTGCTTGATGCCATATATTCTGCCTCAGATGAGCTCAGAGCCACGGACTTCTGTTTCCTACTGCATCAAGAGGTCATTCCTGATCCAACGTTGAAACAATACCCAGAGGTACTTTTCCGATCCACTGAACTTCCTGCCCAATCTGCATCAATAAATCCACTCAACCTTATATCCTTCTCCTTGGTGTATAGTAGCCCATAATCAACTGTTCCCTATAAATACCTGAGAACATGTTTGACTATTTCCCAGTGAGCCCTCTTTGATTCCACCATGAATTGACTGAGGGTGTTGACAGCGTAGCAAATATCTGGCTTGGTATTGACTAGATACATCAGGGACCCTATGAGTTGTCGATATAGGGAGGGATCGACATCCTTGTCTTCTGATGCATCAATCTTCTTCTAGTTGATGATCATTGGCATAGCCATAGGTCTACAGTCTCCCATCCCGAACCTTTTCAGGATTTCTATAGCATACCTCCATTTCCCAAGGAAGATTTCTCCTTTCTACTGCCAAACTTCCAACCCTAGGAATTAGTGCATTCGTCCCAGATCCTTCATATTGAACTTTGTGGCTAGATTCTTCTTGCAGTCCTCTATGAGTCTGGATGATCTTGTCAGGAAGAGATCATCCACATATAATACTAAGATAAGTGGCTCCTTCTCTACAACTAGATAATAGAGATTCGGATGCGCGTCACTCTTGACAAACCCCATCTTTTGCAAGTAGCCATTTATTCGACCATACCACGCTCTCGGTGCCTACTTCAGCCCATACAAGGCTTTCTTTAATCTGCATACATGAGACTTCTTCTCATGAGTCTCAAAGCCCTCTGGTTGTTCAATGTATACCTCTTCTTCTATTACCCCGTTTAGAAATGTCGTCTTGACATCCATCTGATCAATCTCCCATCCCATCTAGGCTGCAAGAGATATCACAGTCCTAATAGATGTATACCTGCCTACCAGGGTGAAGGTTTCCTCATAGTCAATCCCTTCCTTTTGAGCATACCCCTTAGCCACAAACCTGGCCTTGTATTTTTCAACACTGCCGTCAACAACATATTTAATCTTGTAAATCCTCTTGAACCTACCACATATCTGTCTTGAGGCCTTAACACCACCTCCCAGACATCGTTTACCATTATGGAGTTATACTCCTCCACCATCGCATCTAGCCAAACCTCATGCTGAGCTGCCTCCTTGAAGTTGACAGGCTCCCCATCCTGAGCTACTAACGCCTGATACATGTCTGGTTGTTTTCGCTCTCTTTAATTGTTCCTTGGCTCTCCGATGAAGTTTTCTGCATCACGCAAAATCTGACGAAGATCCCTATTGGTTCTTCCTATGCCAACAGGTGCTTCTATTCGCTCCTCCCCCTCATCTTGAGAATCTTTCTGGTCTGAGGAAGAATTCTTCATTTCCGTTGGTTGAAGAGGTATGACCAACAGATCCTCTTTCCACTGCTCCTCGGAAGGCATTTCGCGAGATCTTCTAAAAGCTCTGTTCTCCATGAACTTTACATCTCGTTGTACTACTACCTTCCTGCTTCTTGGAAGATAGATTCTGTATGCCATAGTGTTCTCGCTATATCCTACTGGATACCCCTTTTCTACAGTCTGATCTAACTTCTTCCTCTTTTCTTCGGGTATGCGACAATATGTTAAACTTCCAAATATCCTGAAATGATTGACTTCAAGCATCTTCCCAGTGAAGACTTTCTCTGGAGTAATCTTGCCCAATGCCCGATGAGGAGTCTTGTTCTGAACGTAGACAGTTGTGTTGCATGCTTCCGCCCACAGGAATTTTGGCATATCCTGATCATACAACATGGCCCTAGTTGCTTCTACAATAGTCCTGTTTTTCCTTTCTGCCACCCCATTCTGCTTCGGATTGTAGGGAGATGTCCACTTTCTTATGACGCCCTCCTTAGCACAATAATCAGTGAATTCCTTATCGCCATACTTTCCACCATTATTTGAGCGCAAGACTTTTATTTTCTTTCTTGTTAGATTCTCCACTAGAGCCTTGCACTCCTTGAATTGATAGAAAACCTCATCCTTGGTTTTCAGAAAATAGATCTAAGTTTTCCTCGAGTGGTCATCAATGAAGGTAAGGAAATACTCGGCACTACTGAGGGCTTTGACGGACATAGGTCCGCAGATATCTGAGTGTATCAATCCTAGTACACTCTTGGCCCTGTGGTTGTTCCTAGGAAATGCTGCCTTGGCATACTTTCCTAAAGCACATCCCCTACATACATCATCTCGTTTCGTACTCAGATTCGGAACTCCCGTTACAGTGCTCCTAAGAATTCTCAAAGCTCCATGGTGCAAGTGACCCATCCTTCTGTGCCATAGTTCATTCAAGTCTTTGTCCACATGACTGCCTATTAGTGTCATTGGAGATTCTAGTTGTAATCTATACAACTGATTACTTTTGATCCCGATCTGCACTTTATTTTTCCAGCTCAGATGTTTGACGTATACCTTTTCCTTGATGAAGTAAACGTCATAGCCTTCGCCTTTTAGTTGTGACACGAAAAGTAAGTTCATCCCCAATCCTGGTACATGCAGCACATTTGTGGCACAGAACCGTTCTCCTAATTCTGTCTGAAAAACTATGGTACCCTTTCCTCCTGGAGTACACTTTGCCTTGTTCCCCACGGTGATCTGAAACTCATTTTCTCTTCTCGATATTCTGAGAAACACTCCCTGATTCTTGTCATATGCCATGAGGCTCCACTATCTATATACCACACTTCTAATGATGCAGCACTAGTCATGCATGCCACTTCTTCTTCCAACCTGGAAGCCAACATAGAGAAATCGAAATCTCTCTCTTATACAATCTTTTGAAAATTTGCGTAAGTCCCCTGAGATGGATGCCTCTGCATCATGGTCTCGACCCATAACTGATTTTCCCTTTCTATCTCTGCTTACTTGCTCTGATACCATGTGAAAATTCTATCGCTGCAGCAACTGATTTACTTTTCCTACTTATTTCATCATAAGTTATTCATGAAATTACTTCAACAAACATTAAAATAAATACTGCTGCAGATATCATACCGTAATACAGAGACAAACATATGCACATTGTTGTCACGCATATTGTCACGACAACGCTCAGACAGGGGGCTGTCACCTTGATCCCCGATCTCTCCGTTTAAGCCGTCTCCCGCGGCTAAGGGGAGTATAGACCCTATGGGACAATGGATAAACAACTATGGACCAATTGGGTTGGGAGACACAACAAGGGGAAACAAGCACTTGATTGATTTTAGAAATTAATGTACCAATGCCTTAAGTAGTTAATAATTAAATGATTATTTATTAAATCTTGCAGAAATATGAACCTTGTAAAACAACCATTTATCATCAAATATTACAAGTGATACAAGCTATTCAATAAACTTAACGCTTTAATAATGATCCAGCAATTAGATTTCTAAAGATTGAATACATTAAACCACAAAATTTAAATGCTAACCAAACTCACGAAAAAAATTCACCACTTTTCAATAGCTAATCTTTAAATAAACATTTAAGTGCATTTAGCTATAGAGATATGGAACATAAATACCACAAGAGACTCCAAAAAAAGAATTTTCAATTTTTTTAGTTAAGCTTTTCAAAAAAATTTAATTTTTTATATACTTTATATATTTTTTAAATGAACAATAACTAAGCAAAATAAAGTATAAAACTTAAAATTATTAAAATCTAATTCTAAATCGAAGTCCTAAACTAAACTAAAACTTAAAAAAAATCAAATGTAAGTGAAAAAAATAAATAGATTAAAATAAAATTTAAAAAATTAAAAAATAAATTGAAAAATAAAATAGAATAAGAAAATAATAAGTCAAAATTTTGAGAAAATAAATGCAAGATTTCAATTTTTTAATATATTAAAATGCGTTTAAAAATTCGACGGATAAGATTAAAAGGGATTCTGATCCTCATCGACAATCGACATCATTTTGACATGGATCACTCAAACTAGCCGTTGGGAAATTTTCCTTTAAATAGGGTGTTAGGGGTCATTTGAGATCAGATTGGATCGGAGAGTCTGGTGCTAAAGAAAGCTCTTTTGTAGTCATTTTTTGTGCAATAAAAAAACAATTTGGGGTTAAAAATCTTGCCGATTTTACTCTTTTGAAAGTGTTGTAAGATGATTTATTTTTGTTCATTCTTGGTACGTTCTATGCTAGAGCAATTTATTTAAGTTTTCACAGTTAGCAATCACATCAGCACTAAAATAAACTGCAGATAGAACATAAATATAAAACGCAGAAGACAAGCCAAGACAAGAGGACACAAGATGTGGCGCTCGCCAGGGACAAACCCCACATTGTGTGGGGAAACCCTTTGATCAAATCTTCTTTTATCTTCAAAGTTCAGCAGAGAAAGAGACAGAGAGATAATACATTTACAACAGAAGTCAACACTTTGACTTATCTAGATCTGAGCATAGATCATTTCTTATAATGATGAGATCAGTTGAAGATATTCTGCTTCAACTGAATCTCCAATGTGACGACTTCACCTATCCATTTCATTCATCTGCTGCACCTTACCGTGTAGCAACATCATGCATCTTCATGCTGCTCATGAACATTGTGTTGCCCATACATCAAGTTGTCCATGACTTCATACTTCATGCTACTCATGCATCATCATGTTTCATGCTGCCCATGCTGCCAATGATCTCATCATGCTTCATGTTGCCCATGCTAATATGAATCATCATCATCATGCTGCTCATGATCACTATGCTGCCTATACATCATGTTGTCTCATTCATCATCGTGCTGCCCTTTACTAACATGCCCATGATGCTGCTTCTATCATTATGATCTGAGACTGTTCATTCTTATTATTTCCATTATGTTGAGTCCTTTTACAGGCATACCAAGGATCTCTGGACCATCATAGTTCTATCATTGCTGTTGTTCATCATTATGACTATTATGCCAAGACAGTCATAAATATATATATATATATATGCAACACTGAGATAATCACTTAATGTGATCTCCATTTAGCTGAGACAGTGTTAGAGCATGCTTACCCATAACATTTATATCCATGTGCTTAGGTTGTTTAGAAGGTAGGTCCGAAGTGATGTTTAACTGAGACATACTGAACCTGCACCTTGACATCAAGAACCTATACTCACTTGAGATCAGCGTCATTCTTTTTGCAGTGCGGATCTGCTCCCATACATGCCAGGTCTTGACTGTACCTTCCTTTATATCACTGCGGCTACGCTTTATGTTGAACAGCGTATAAGTGCTCCATGTTGTGCGTATATATTGTTGTGTATAGACTGCGTTTAGAAGGTCTTTATTACAGCGTATGATGTCTTCCCTTTGCTGCGTGAACATGTCTCCTGTACACGTCTCCTTTGCTGCGTGAACAAGTCTTCTTCCTGCTGTGTGAACATGTCTCTATTGATCTCTGTTTAGGTGTCTACAGGCAGCGTGTGACAGCGTACAAGGTCCTTTTGGACAGCGTATTAGTTAACTATATAAGGGCTTCTTGCACAGCATATCAGGGTCTCCATCTTTGCTGCTAGGATCATCATATTGCAGATAGGGCTTCATCTGCAGCTCTGCGGCTAGGGCACCATACAAGACCAGCATACACTTTTGGTGTCTCTCCTTCACCAAAACAAAAAAACGTGGAGAGGAGGAGATCACCTTAAGAGCATATGTGTATTGCAAAATGACTTCAAGTCCTTTGAATTTATACTAAATCATAGAGGTTGAATAGACATGATGTTTGGGCTTCTTGAGCCTACATTAGATGCTGGTCGGCTAGATAATAAATCCATAATCAAATAAATTCATATCTCCATAAATACTTATCGGAATCGGATGATCTTTGGATCAATCCTACACCTCTCGACGAGAGGGATCCAATAAAAATATCAACTCCCATAAATAAGCTGACCCACATGGAGTTTGGCCCTAGTTGCCAATTTAACACTCCCTCTCAACTAGGGAGAACTCCATCCGCTAATCCATAATTCCGACTGTACTATCTCTGCCATCAGTGCCATGCACAGCTCGGCCCAGCTCTGCTTAGCTCTACTCAGCTCTGCTCTGCTAGCTCTCCTCAGCTCTGCGAGCTCTGCTCTGCTCTGCTCAACTTAGCTCTACTGAACTATGAAGAAGAAGAATTGATCGAGAATGAGTCATATCATTCTCCACCGACCTGAAATCAGTCTCAGAGTGTGTACCACTAGTCCTAGACTAGTCTCAACCGACCCGAAGTCAGCTTCATAGTAAGTACCACTCCTACCACTAGTCCCAGACCAGTATCACAGTCTCAGAGAGTGTACCACTGGTCTCAGACCAGTCTTAACCAACCCGAAGTCAGCGTCATAGTGTGTACCACTCTCACTGGTCCCAGACCAGTACTGCACTGACACGAAGTCGGTCTCGGAGTATGTACCACTGGTCCCAGACCAATCTCAACCAACCCAAAGTCAGCATCATAGTATGTATGACTCTCACTAGTCCCAGACCAGTCCTGCACTGACACAAAGTCAGTCTCGGAGTATGTACCACTGGTCCCAGACCAGTCTCAGCCGACCCGAAGTCAGCGTCATGGTATGTACAACTCCTACCACTGGTCCCAGACCAGTATCATTGATCCCAGATCAATAGAGGTCATCCTAGCGTAGGGAGTACGGTAGATACAACGATGCGTCCATCGGTACTACTATGGTCCCTAACTTCATTTCCCTACTCATTGATCAGATGAGAGGTACTTCCCATGAGTCCCAGACTGCATGGGTAGGATGCCTCGACAGGAGAACTAATCAATCCTGTCCTCACAGGAGAACACATCAATCCTGCTACAGTCGCCATGGAGAACACATCAATCCAGGCCTCACAGGAGAACACATCAATCCTGCTACAGTCGCCATGGAGAACACATCAATCCAGGCCTCACCTGAGAACTAATCATCCTGCTACACTAGAGAGCGAATCATCTTGTTCCACAAGAGAGTGAATCATCCTGTCCCATAAGAGAATGAATCATCTTGTTTCAGTGCGTACCATCAAGGGAGGGTGAGTCACCCTGTGGTCATATGTTGCTCCAGTAAGAACCGCAAGCCCTCAGAGCTCCCAGAGCTCAATGCATGCAACATGCAAGACCCTTGTACAAGGGTTTCTTGACGACTACAAGTTGTTCAGGAAAATCATAAATTTGATCTTTCCCTCGGGGCTTTAGCGACCTGTACATCATCTCAATGTGATGGAGCCTCCTTGCTCATCGACTTACCATATCCTAGATAGGGTAGTATCCGATGTCTATCAGCAAGAGCAATTGTCGAATACGGGATTCCTCAATAATCGAATCCCACCTCTAGTTGTCACAGAGAATCACAGTGGTATTCATTGTACAAACAGCTCACTGAAGAGCTTCAGCAACCAGACTGCCTCACATAAGGCCATACTAGCAGCAATGTATTCTGCCTTCGTGGTGCTCAGAGTCACCGACTTCTGCTTCCTACTCATCCAAAATATCGAGGCAGATTCCAAAGAGAAACAGCACTGAGAAGTGCTCTAGTGATCCTCCACACTGCCTGCCCACTCATCATTCGAATAATCATGTGGTTTCATATTTCCGGTAGTGTATCTCAATCCATGAGAGATTGTGCCCTGAAGATATCTCAGAAGATTCTTGGCACCAATCAGTGAGGCCAAACCAAATATGAGCTCACCATGCTAACTGCAACACATATGTCCGGACGGAGGTTCTCCAAGAACATCAACGCGAATGAGTTTATGAAACTCAGAGGCATTTCCCAAACCAAGTCCAACATCACTACCATATAACTTCTTGAAAGTTAAGATCCTCGAGGTAGTCACAGGCTTGCAGCTTATCTTTCCACATACAGAATCCAACTCTCTCTGTCTCCTATAAATGAGAGGGTCTGCAACTATCAGACATAGGTGCCGGTACGAGAGGTTTATCATCCACAAACTTCGAGTAATGATAAACTTCGAGTAATGGTTTGGATCGGTTTTACTCCTAGTGAATCTCAGCTGCATTAGACAGCTATCAATCCTCTCATCCTACGCCCGAGGTGTTTTGCTTCAAGCCATAGAGGGCTTTCTTCCACCTATATACATGAGATTCCTGTTCATAAATCTCAAAACTCCACAGGTTGTTTCAAACCTGTGGACTTGCTACTTGAGGGGAATGGTCCCCTTGTAAGACTTTCCTTCTGTACATCTCAAACATGAAGTTTTATGCTCTTTTTGAATTCAGGCATCTCTATCACCATTTGACTCACAGACCTCTAGTGTTGTGTCAATGGACATGGTCCCCAGTGGACTTCCTACAACTTGATACAACCTTGAACTCAAAAGCATCTTTGAAAATTCTATTTTTAAACACGTACCTTTCCATCGACGAATGCTACCTAGTACCATAAAACCTTTGACTTCCATTCCTTTCTCAGGATAGATGGCATCGACTCCAAGTGTAATCCCACGATTGTTTCCACCTCTATCAAATTAGAGAGTGCACCCTTCTATCCAATGAAGTGCCTTGAAGCACTACAATCAATATGCTAGATTCCCAAAGAATCTAAAGGAGAGGGCCAATACAAGATAGCACTTCTTTATTAGAAACAATATTTGATTCTTCTTACTAGAGGTTCCTTGCTTCCTTGAAGAGTCGGCAGTGTCTTTGATGACCTGCATCTCTATCATTCGGACACTTCTTTGCATAAGGGCCAAACTCATAACCAAGACATCTACCTTTCCTTCCACCCTTAGATCCAAACTTCCCAATGAAGTGATCTTTAGGTATGCCATCAGAAGTTCTGCTACGTTATTTTGATAATATGCTCTGCTTCGACTTCACCTTAAGTGAATTGTGAAGAACCCATTGATCCTTTGTCTTGTTCCAACTGTCTTTGGTGATTGCTCTTTCACTCTTGCTTAGGCATTGTCTTCACCTCAGCTCTGATACCATGTTAATTCTTGATATGTTCTATGCTAGAGCAATTTATTTAAGTTTTCATAGTTAGCAATCACATCAGCATTAAGATAAACTGCAAATAGAACATAAATATAAAACGCAGAAGACAAGCCAAGACAAGAGGACACAAGATGTGGCGCTCGCCAGGGACAAACCCCTCAATGTGTGGGGAAACCCTTTGATCAAATCTTCTTTTATCTTCATAGTTCAGCAGAGAAAGAGACAGAGAGATAATACATTGACAACAGAAGTCAACACTTTGACTTATCTGGATCTGAGCATAGATCATTTCTTATAATGTTGAGATTAGTTGAAGACATTTTGCTTCAACTGAATCTCCAAGGTGACGACTTCACCTATCCATTTCGTTCATCCGCTGCACCTTACCGTGTAGCACCATCATGCATCTTCATGTTGCTCATGATCACTATGCTGCCCATACATCAAGTTTTCCATGACTTCATACTTCATGCTGCTCATGCATCATCATGCTTCATGCTGCCCATGATCTCATCATGCTTCATGCTGCCCATGCTAATATGAATCATCGTCATCATGTTGCTCATGATCACTATGCTGCCCATACATCATGCTGTCTCATTCATCATCGTGTTGCCCTTTACTAACATGCCCACGATGCTGCTTCTATCATTATGATCTGAGACTGTTCATTCTTATTATTTCCATTATGTTGAGTCCTTTTACAGGCATACCAAGGATCTCTGGACCATTATAGTTCTATCATTGTTGTTGTTCATCATTATGACTATTATGCCAAGACAGTGATATATATATATGTATGCAACACTGAGATAATCACTTAATGTGATCTCCATTTAGCTGAGACAGTGTTAGAGCATGCTTACCCATTACATTTATATCCATGTGCTTAGGTTGTTTAGAAGGTAGGTTCGAAGTGATGTTTAACTGAGACATACTAAACCTGCACCTTGACATCAAGAACCTGTACTCACTTGAGATCAGCGTCATTCTTTTTGCAGTGCGGATCTGCTCCCATACATGCCAGGTCTTGACTGCACCTTCCTTTATATCACTGCAGCTACGCTTTATGTTGGACAGCATATAAGTGCTCCATGCTATACGTATATATTGTTGCGTATAGACTGCGTTTAGAAGGTCTTTATTGCAGCGTATGATGTCTTCCCTTTGCTGCATGAACATGTCTCCTGTGCACATGTCTCCTTTGTTGCGTGAACAAGTCTTCTTCCTGCTGTGTGAACAGGTCTCTATTGATATCTGTTTAGGCTTCTACAGGCAGCGTGTGACAGCGTACAAGGTCCTTTTGGACAGCGCATTAGTTAACTATATATGGGCTTCTTGCATAACGTATCAGGGTCTCCATCTTTGCTGCCAGGATCATCATACTGCAGCTAGGGCTTCATCTGCGGCTTTGCGGCTAGGGTACCATACAAGACCAACGTACACCTTTGGTGTCTCTCCTTCCCCAAAACCCAAAAACGTGGAGAGGAGGAGATCACCTTAAGAGCGTATGTGTATTGCAAAATGACTTCAAGTCCTTTGAATTTATACTAAATCGTAGAGGTTGAATAGACATGATGTTTGGGCTTCTTGAGCCTACATTAGATGCTGGTCGGCTAGATAATAAATCCATAATCAAAATAAATTCATATCTCCATAAATACTTATCGGAATCGGATGATCTTTGGATCAATCCTACACCTCTCGACGAGAGGGATCCAATAAAAATATCAGCTGCCATAAATAAGCTGACCCACATGGAGTTTTTCCCTAGTCACCAATTTAACACTCCCTCTCAACTAGGGAGAACTCCATTCGCTAATCCATAATTCCCACTGTACTATCTCTGCCATCAGTGCCCTGCACTGCTTGACCTAGCTCTGCTCTGCTCTGTTGGCTCTACTGGCTCTGCTCTGCTCAACTTAGCTCTACTGAACTATGAAGAAGAAGAATTGATCGAGAATGACTCATATCATTCTCCATTGACCCGAATTCAGTCTCAGAGTGCGTAACACTGGTCCCAGACCAATCTCAACAGACCCAAAGTCAGCTTCATAGTAAGTACCACTCCTACCACTAGTCCCAAACCAGTATCGCAGTCTCAGAGAGTATACCACTGGTCTCAGACCAGTCTTAACCAACCCGAAGTCAGCGTCATAGTGTGTACCACTCTCACTGGTCCTAGACCAGTACTGCACTGACATGAAGTCAATCTCGGAGTATGTACCACTGGTCCCAGACCAGTCTCAACCAACCCAAAGTTAGCGTCATAGTATGTACGACTCTCACTGGTCCCAGATCAGTCCTACACTGACACAAAGTCAGTCTCGGAGTATGTACCACTGATCCCAGACCAATCTCAGCTGACCCGAAGTCAGTGTCATGGTATGTACAACTCCTACCACTTGTCCCAGACCAGTATCAATGATCCCAGATCAATTGAGGTCATCCTAGCGTAGGGAGTACGATAGATACAATGATGCGTCTATCGGTACTACTATGGTCCCTAACTTCATTTCCCTGCCCATTGATCAGATGAGAGGTACTTCCCATGAGTCCCAGACTGCATGGATAGGATGCCTCGATAGGAGAACTTAATCAATCCTATCCTCACAGGAGAGCACATCAATCCTGCTACAATTTCCATGGAGAACACATCAATCCAGGCCGCCATGGAGAACACATCAATCCAAGCCTCACAGGAGAACACATCAATCCTACTACAATCACCATGGAGAACACATCAATCCAGGCCTCACAGGAAAACACATCAATCCTGTTATGTTAAGTTATGGTATGTTCTATGCTTATAACAGTTTATTTCTTTTTCTTATTATATTCCACCGATTAGCAATCACATGTACATAAAGTAAAGTGCAGATAGAACATTAAACGATCGACAGAAAACAAGCCAAGGCAAGAGACACAAGATGTGGTGGCTAGCCAAGGACAAACCCCACAATGTGTGGGGAAACCCTTTGATCAAATCTTCTTTTATTTTCAATAATTCAGCAAAGAGAAATAGTACAATAAATATGATTTATATCAGCAGTAGCAAACCCTAGATCAGCAGCATCAGCATTAGCGGCTTCATCATCGAACTAGGGCAGACAATATCTCACAAACTGACCGTCAGATCGGCTTGATTCCACCACCAAAAGTTGCGGCTTTCAGAGGAGGTTCAGATGAACCTACAACGCAGTTCAGATGAGGAGATATTCTAGTCCATGTAGGTCAAACTTCACTTCTGCAGTTGCAGCTTTAGTTTCAGCAGCTTCCTTCAAACTAGGGTAGTCAATATCTTGCAAACCGTCCGTTGGATTGACTTGATTCCACCACCAAAAGTTGTGGCTTTCAGAGGAGGTTCAGATGAGCCTACAATGCATTTCAGATGAGGAGATCTTCTAGTCCATGTAGTTCAAACTTTACTTCTGCAGTTGCAGCTTCAGTTTCAACAACGTCCGGCTTCACATGTGTGAGGGAGAGACCCTTTTCTGCGCAGTAGAGAAGAAACTCTTTTCAAATGAGTCCAAATGAGGAAAAGTCATCCTATATTTATACACAACGTTGGTGTTTAAATAGATACGATTGTTGGGCTTCTAAGCCTACATGAGTTGTAGGTCGGCTTGATAATAATTCCATAATAAAAAAAAATTCATATTTCCATGAATACTTATCGGAATTGGATGATCTTTATATCAATCCTACACCTCTTGACTAGAGGTGTTGGACACCTAATCCTCAATGGGTTAGTGTGGAAGCCGAATGGACAAAAGGAGTCCAAGAGACCTTGGGATGTGAATCCCAACGGTCACATAATGTACTATAAATGTATATCATTTGTCAATAAAAATGGTATTGCATGTTTTATCTTTCATATCTCTCTTGTTGTCCATGTGTGTTTAACATGGTATCAGAGCGAGCGATTGCTGGTCCTGCTCCAATTTGAGCCACTTGTTT
>APFE030800335.1:80176-130605 GCA_000404065.3 Pinus taeda
TCTGCATAATTTTATTTTCAGCCATTGATTATAGCTTGATGAAGATTGATTTAGGCACAAGTATCTTGTCTGATCTCTAGGGTTTGAATGATAGTTTAGATTCTGAAATATAATGGCAGGTATCTCCATTTGATCTGGATTTCACTATTGCTTTCTCCCTCTATGTTAATGGTTGATTTTAAGCTGTGCAGGAAATCTTAGTTTTGAGTTTACCGGGCGTTAGGAGAAGTTCTCGGCTAAACCAACCAACTCCCGAATTGTGTTTTCTGAAAGAGCCCAGCTAGTTTTAATTCCGGGCTTATCATTTGAATTTTTCTTATGAATGCAAGAAGAGTTTTCTTAAGTATCTCACATTAAATTTAAATTCTGAAAATATTATTGTGGATTATTGACAAATCTGGCTGCTTAAGACTCGAAAATCTGTAAATATTGTAAATTTTTAGCTGGTTTTAGGGTTTTCAATTTTGTTTCTAGTAGATTTTACTTGGTGTTCTGTTTTTGCCATTGCAATTTGCAGGTACAAACTTTGAAAATTTTTCAGGGTTTTCTATTAGGCAATTTGAAGCAGGAAGGGTTTAAATATTTCAGTTTCTCTGACGCTCAAGGAAAATTTTTATTTTCTGACAGAAAATCTCAATTTTTTTTTTTATGTTGTCTCCCTATCTACGACATCTCCAGATCCACGCAGTCTCCATTGCCCACCTGTGTGCTACCGTTTTTTCACCATATTGCTGCCCATCTCAATCCCACAGCTCTCCAGCATTCTCCAATGCTCCACACTAATTGTTGTCCATGCCATCCAGCTACATACACACAGCTATCTGCGTGTATCCACACTGCCCGCTAGCATTCAACCCACGTCTTCTCCTCTCTGTTGGACCTGCAAATACACAACAAAATCCAACTCAAAGATTCCTGTCCATCCACGCAGCCCCTTTTTTTTTCGTTCCAGTTCCGCAGCAATTCAGCTCCACGCGATTTTGGCTCTCCTTACCTCTACACTATCGCAGTCAAGTTCTCACGCACAGGCATGCAAACCAAACAAGTATTCGATTTCTTCTTTTTATTATCCATGGCATTCATTTCCACTGGCCATCCTCACACTGGAGCTTCCGACGCTCAGCTATTCTCCCCAAGGAGCTCCAACTCTCTCTGTGGCTCCTTATTGTGCCCATTTCTCTGTTCACCCTTCATCTTGCCCGCAGCAAACTCCTGAACCTGCGAAACCACAGGCAAATCCACCTCCATACATGCATTTTCCTTCTCCTTTGTTGCAACGCTGTCATTCGCCTGCTTTTGCCCCACGTTTCATTACCTCCACGCTAAAAACCTGCTATTCCTGCCCATCGAGCTCACTCACGTTGTCATCTCCTTTGTTGTTGTCGAGTACCTGCAATCACAACGCAACCAAAAAAAATCGACCTTCAAATCTATCTCATTTTATGTATGTGCGCGGGTACGTTTTACGATTTTCATTTTTTCTTTATTTGCGTTTGATTTTTATTCACGTGTATTTTCATGAGTGTAGGATAGTTAGAATAAGTTTGGCTTTAGATCTTTTTTTTTTAATTTCGCCACAACTGAAACATTTCACCTTCGAAATGTCCTTGTTTCACTTCGGTTTTTGTTGTCCCTTTGATGTTAGAGTTGCGTTCTCTTCCTCCTCCTTCGTCTTTGCGCCACTCCCACTGCTACCACTGAGGTTGACCTCCACGAGGTCCCTCCTTAACTCCTCCTATTGAAGAGTCGCCCACATCTCCTCCAATGAAGGTAGTTTTTCTTTGCCCAATATGCTTTGGACGAAAACTTGCCATTCATCTGAGACTCCATTCAGGGCTATCCTCACCATCGCGGTTGGCTGAGTGGACCCCACTGTAGCAAGCAGGTCTCTAGTATCCTGAAGACGCTAAAGATAGAGGTTCACCCCTTCTCCTTTCTACATCAAAGTCTGCTACAACTTTTGCACCAAATACATCTTCCACTATTCAAAAGAGCCTTCATACAGAGAAGACAAGGCTTCCCACACCTCTCGGGTTGTATCCTTGCCCTACAAGTGTGAGACCACATAATCTCAATCCCCATCAAAAATAAGCCACTTTTCCTTCCCCTGCTCGGCCTTGTATCAAAGATCTTTCGGGCAACAGAAGATGTACTTAGAGCAGAAACTGAGATCTGCGCAGATGCAGAAGGGGGAGTGCATAGATCCTTTCCTCACGAAGCTTCAGGAGACCCGGGACGAGTTAGCAGCTATGGGGTCTACTCCTTAAGGTTCCAAGATGGTGAGACTGGCCCTAAACTCAGTCTCAGAGAGTGCCAAGTCTTTGTCCAGAGTGTCTTGGGCAGGGCAGCTTTGCCAGACTAGGATAGTATGTGGGTAGCTCTCAAGTAGGAAGAGTTGAGGAGAGATCTAGTCAAGTGCAAGCTTGACAAAAGCAACAACGGTGACTCGAAGCCCAAGGAGGAGGATGAGAATGTAGCCCTTGCATCCAAGGGATAGCAGGAGCAGTGGAGGTGGAAGAAGGACATCTCGAAGATCAAATGCTTCAGGTGTGGTGAAATGGGTCACTATGCAACATAATGTCCTCTCAGGAAGAAGGACAAAGATGAGAAGCATTATCCAAAGGTTGCACCCATGAAGATCGAGGAGGAAGAGTTCGCCATGACAGCCAAGAAACCTCCAGGAGGGAGGTGGGCCGATTTGGAGTTGTAGTTTGAAAGAGCTACAGATGGGCAGGATCCTTGAGGAGTCCTCCTCTCGGATCAATTCCTTGCTACAGGAGCCCAGATCAGAAGTAGCTGGATGGATCGGTATCAGTTAGTGCAGAGGAGTGTTGGAGCGACAGATGAAATGGCTAGAACGCCAAGTCTGAGCAGTGTAGTACAAAGTTGCAGCAATATAGAGAGGCATAATGCAGTAGTAGCAGCAGCGCAGTGGCTTCAGAGGGATAGCATGGGACTAGCAGCGATCAGATCTTCAGCATCGAGATGCATCTATGCTTAACACTTGTTCAGTAATTTGGGATGTTTTCCCGTTGTTGCAGGAGCAACAACAGTTTGCAGTGTAGGAGCTGTTTGCAGTGGTACTGCCAGCAACAGCACAGATGCAGAAATTCAGAGGGAGTTGTAGTACAGATGCAGTGTTCACAGTGGCAGGGTCAGCTATAATACAGTTGCAGTAGAAGCGCAGTAGTTGGTGGACAGCATGTCAGACATCAGTAGTGTAGAGGACGATGTTATGAAGTTGGGGTGATGCTTCACTGGGAGGCATTGCTAGAGCACATTCCTCGCTAAGAGGGAGTGTTGATTTTTGGTAGCATCAAATGTACTCTAAGTCTCAAATTTTGCAAGGAGGCTTGGGCACATGTATTCCAAAGAACCTAGAAAGCGTTTTGGGAAATTCCACTTGAAGACAGTTTTATTAAAATAATTAATTATTTTTAATGGGTCCCTAAAGTCTAAACTTAGGAAATTTAAAATAATTAATGGGTATTAATCTAACTGTGGGTGTAACTTCTAGAAGAAGACAAGGATCAAGTAGAAATGATCTTAGCCATTGATTAACTTCTAATCTGGGCCATTGAATGTCAACGAGAAGATTATTTAAGGAGGCTTGAGGGTCATTTGGAAGACACGCTGAGAGTTGATCAGTCAGACCGAATTGTTGAGCTAAAGAGCAGTGCAGTGATTTCGTAGTGACCATGCAGAGAGAGGCAGAGAGAGTTTTGGCTGGAGGATATTCTCCGGATCCAAGAATACTCAGCAAAGAGGCAGAGAAACACGCAGAGGAGGTAGTGTAGTGCCCAAAGAGGGTGACGCAGAGCCAGGAAGGGCTCACGCAGAGAAGCGCAGAGCCTTCACGCCAAAGTCTGAGATTTGTTGGGGGTTTGACGTTCTACGCCGAGAGGGCTGGAGTCAACTCCCGAGAGCAAATCCATCCAGCAAAGAGGTGATGCAGGGCCTTAGAGGTTGTGACGGAGGCCCATGCGTGACTACGTAGGGGCAGTGCAGAAGTAGTCGGGGACTCATTGGTTCAGCTGCTGGATCAGCCGAGACTTGCAGTGTAGAGTGAGGTAATCTCACTAATTTCTTCTGCCGAGTTATATTCTCTGTACTGGATTGCCAGCAAGGCATCCAAAGTTTGTGTTCAGAAATAACTTTTACTTAATAATAAAAACGCTCAAATATGCTGCACCGATTTTCCCGCATTGGGTTTTGCCGGGGACGTTTGTCCAAAAAACAACTATGTCATTTGTGTTGTATCTCTCTATTGTTCAGTTTCTTGTTTCGGCATATTATTTTAAATGGTGTAGGCTGCAGTGAATGTATTTCAATGTTTGTCGTAGGAAACTGCAAATAACTTGTTCATATAAATTAACAAGTAGGAGAAATATTATCAATTGTTGCAATAGGAATTCGGGTGACGGGTCACCAAATTTTCACAACTAGCTCATCTCTAATTGTCCTAATGTGAGTGATATAACTAACAACATTCTTTGCCTTATTTTTGTCTAGTCCTTCTGAGCTTCTCTCTTAGGATCATTTTCCGATTCATATTTTTATCCTGGAAATTTTTGTTGATGGCATCCCACATCTTCTTGGTTGTATCTTCTTCTGTTAAATGTAGAACTGTGTGGTCCTTGATTCCATCTAGAATAATACTCCTGGCCTTGGCAACATTTTTTCGATACTCATGCAACATCATAGGATTTGTTGATCTAGCAATATGTGTCATAGCAAACTCCTTTAGTCCATACTCTTCTAAAATAAGAAGGCATTGGATTCTCAAGACACCAAAGTTAGATGCACCATCCAAACTACCTTTATCCCTCAATCCTGTTGAAGCCATTGTTGAAGCCCTCGAGAGAAAATAATCTCATCTATACAATCTACTTCGGTAAACCCTTGAGCTTCAAATTTGCTCTAATACAATGTGAAAAATCAATTTGTAGTTAATCAAGTTATTATTTTCCTATCTTTAAACATATTATTTTTCTCAACAAATTATTCACTACAAATAACGAGCAAAACACAACTGCAAATTTCACCAATTGAATAAATTGTGGAAACTTTGATAGAAACCAATCACAAAATGGACACAATATTTTTGGACAAATGTCCCTAGAAAAACCCCGAAGGGAAAACCAATTCTTCAAATTTGAGGGTTTTATTATTATCTTTAGAAAATTATGCAATTGATAAATATTACAACTACTTATCAAACCACGACAAAGCTCCCAAAAAAAAAATTCACCTCCACAAGTCTATCTGACCACTAGAAGGCTCACAACCTCCCTCTGCAACCTAATATGGTGTTTCCTGCAATTCACACTGCTATTCCTGCAATCTGCAGTGAATTCCTGCAATCGGCCTTTTCCTACAATCGCACTGATTTCCTGCAATTGGAAATATCAATCTGCTAAACTAGCAACTCATAAGGCCTCTCCTGGCAATCTCGTACGGCCTCTCCTGGCAATCTCAGCCTCTTTGGTTGCAGAATAACTCTGGAAGAATTACTCCTTCGAATCTCGGAAACTGAGATAATACTGATGAAAGAAAACTCGGGAAATATTGAAACCCTCATTGGTGTCAATCACCATGCTATCACTATGCCCTCTTCACTGCAATGAATTGATCTCCAAGATTGCCCATCAATTTCCTTTATAATCTCTCGTTGAGAAATCAATAGTCAAGATCTAGATTTGAAATGATCTAATTGATGGCTACGATCACTTAGAAACTTCAATTATTACTAATTAATTAATTTATTTCCCTAAGTTAAAACTTAGGAAAATAATTAAAAATTGATTAATTAATTAAATTAAGACATTTCCATTCAAAATAATAGCTTGGGCTTGGAGATATTTTATGCTCTTGTGTTACTAGCCTCATTGACACCACCTGAGGCTAGAACACATGTCCGAGCCACATCAACCAAGACCTTTGGCAATATGGTCAAAACCTTCTGACCAAGGGAGCACTCTGGGCCCTGATGCTCTCTGGGCCATTCTCCCTAACCACATTACATGGCACCCGTCAATACGCTTGACCTAGGGAGAATGTCTACCCTAATGCTACAACATCAACACTCCCTTTCAACGAAGAAGGCATTCTCAACCACTACAAGCTTGTCCCTGAAGCATACAAACTTCATCTAGGACAAAGGCTTTGTGAGAATGTCAGCAACATGCTCGTTTGTAGAAATGTATTAGAGCCTCACTTCTCTCTTTTGTACCTGTCCTGGATGTAGTGGTACTTGATCTCAATGTGCTTCGACCTATCATGGAAAACTAGATTTTCCGAAAGCTTCACACAACTTTGATTGTCATAATATATCACGATCGTCTCCAACAATTGATCAAACAATCCTGCGAGTAGCTTCCGAAGCCAAACTGCTTCACGACTCACCAGACTAGTTGTTGAGATTTGTAGCTTGGGAGGTACTCGCACTCCCTCTGGGAAACTGATCCAACAACTGGAAGCAAAATCGAGCCCCTCTGTCACACGCAATAGCAAACTATCCATTCGCACTGCTAAACTCGGCCTCTCTTCTGCTGATGAATTCAATCTCCTTCCTCTCATTGGAATCTGGAAATCTTATGAGAAAATTCCTCCATAAATCTTCTCCTCAATCTTCTCTATTGAAACCCTTCTGTCGGTGTCTTCCTTGCTCAAACTGCGCCCTTGCTCTCACTGCAACTGGGTAATTTCAAACTCCTTGCGTGTCTCTCAATGACCTCCAAAGCCCCATCAATTTGCTCATATAATCTCTCATTGAGCAATCAACGACCACGATCTAATCACAATCAATGGCTAAGATCATCTTGACCCTATCAAATGACTTTTTTAGAAGTCACTAGACCAAAATTGATTTACTTCAATTATTCTAATTAATGCAGTTTCCTTAGAAACTTTTTCTGGGTCTTGGATATAATTATTCTCTTATGTTCCTTAGCCTCATAGACACCAATAGAGACTAGAACACATGTCTGAGCTACTCAAAACTAACATTATGGGCTCCATTGATACTATTTCCCACCATATAGACCTCATATCTATCACCGTGAACCATAGTCATTGATTATCTTTTAGGTGAGTTTAGGGAAGCCTCCCTTGTGGTAAATACCACTACAGAGCTGGAGAAAGTTTGTTACAGTGACAGTGGCAATGCTTGCTCTTGTTGCCATAAGGTCTGGTTCCACCTAGTGGGGATTTTCACTAGGCCTGATAGATTTTGTGGCAACAGTTATAACACATATCAGCCATATTCCAAGAGGTATTAGTGCCAATATTCATGTGGACAGATTAGTTTATAACTTAAGCTAAGACTCATACTCATTAAAATGATGGATTGGCATGAGGTTGCTCGCACTTCAGATAAACTCAAATATGCCTTCAAAGACCACTAGTGACTTTTGTTGGTGAACAAGCATGCTTGAAGCTGATTTATTCCAAGATTTGAAGAATAGATCAGTCACATGATAAGGCTTTGCATTACTTGCTGTACACAATTGTGAAGAAGTTTTACTATTTTTACAAAAATAAATTGTTACTTTTAGAGATGTAAATTTATAATTTTGGAGAGGGTGCTTTTGATAATTTTGAAAAAGCAATGCTCCTAGTTTTAGAAAAGGAGTTATCTTATTCTTAAGAAACCATTGTTGTTATATTGAAAAAAACAAGTTCTCTAGTTTTAGAAGAGCAAAGCAAATTTGCAGCAGAACATCATGGATAAAGTAGAGAGCAAGGAATCAATTGAAACTATCCATCACTTGTTGTCCTTCATATTTATCCTCAAGCTTGGCGTCTTCTCCATTTCTAGATTTTAGGTCTTAGGGTTGTTGTCAAGCCTATTTTATAGGTCACCATGGTCTCAATTATTGATCCTTTGGCTAAACCTCTGTGGTTCCTTGGGGAAAGCTTGACCTGAAGTTGTATCAGAACTATATACTTGGACATCTCTAATTAATGGAAAAGTTATCTCTCGTAGGAAGAAATTTACATGTTCTCAAACCCCCTTGGGACTGAATCCCCAAGGGATCATTTGGACAGATAACATGAATTAGATACAAATGAAGGCCTAGATTTAAAGGGGCATCCAGTTTAATTTTAAAAAGTTCCTGTGCATAGTTATAAAATTTAATATTTGCATACTGAAAATACCTGTTCAAAAGCTTTTTGAATGGTGTGTGTCCCTGCAAAATCTGAAGCATAACACATGGGAAAAAGTTAAATAATCATCTTCAGTGAAGATTCTGTAATATGACAAATTTTATAACTAAATCTGGACAAATTTTCTTAGTCGTAATGCATTCGTACTTGACCTCAGAAATAACATACAATGAGATCATTACTATAGAATCTAGAGTTAAAGCCAGGAATATATGCCTGAAAAATGATCATACATATCCTAGAAAGGCATTCACAAGCAAGAAGTACAATTCAGTGCAGTCATTCGTATCAACCAACACTGAAACTTTCCGAATTCAATTGAGAAAATTATGTGAATACAACAACATTCTCAAAGTACTGTGAAAACAACTATTATATGGCACTTCCAATACTTCACATGATCTCAACAACTTGATGTTGTTCATTTGTTTTCATTGGTCACCAATGATGAGATTCACAAATGAAAATAGGGAATCAAATGGAACAAAAACAAACCCAAATTCTAGAATGTCTCAATCATAAGTGTGCCAAAGGAAGGTAAACGTAGTGCACTACAAGGTTATGGTCATGTTACCCCTTATATTAGCAAAGGGTGTCTATATATCGTTGCAACATTTTTCACACCACTGTAAGCCCAAAGTCACAAGTTAAAACCTTGTAACAATCATGTGAGACTATGTATTAGGCATGTTAGTTTTTGTAGCATCAGATGTGTTATAGCCACGAAATTTGGTGGAGAGGCTAGAATACATGAGATCTCCAAAACCTAGAGATCGTTTTCTGAAAATTCCACCTAGAAGTGTCTCAATTAGATTATTAGCCGCTTTTTAAATATTTCTTAAGTCTAAACTTAGGGAATATGGTTAATTCATCAGTATTAATTAACATAAGGTGAGAACCATCTAGAAATTCACACGGATCGACCTCAAGATGATCCTAGCCATTGATTAAGATTTAATTTTGGTCGTTGGGCACTTGGAGAGGAGACACCAAAACACCAGAAATTTGATTTCCTTGGTAGATCGATTTCTAAAGTAGCAACAATCAGTTGTCAGAGAGCCAAAGATCGAAGCAGTGAGTGAGGGGCAGGGACTGAGTCCAGAGGAGATTTTCCAGATCCAAAGAGTCAGCTATAGGAGGGTTGAGTTTCCTCAGTGAGACTGCGCACAGGCAGCGCAAAAGCTTTAGAGGCAGCAGTTCAATTTGGCCAGACAAAGTCGATTCAGTTGCTGAAGACCGAGAAGATTTCGGAAGGGATCAGCAAGTCATTCTCAGAGGCTGGATTAGGAAGACAACTTGATTAGTTCCAGTTCCAAGCAAAGCATACCAGTGGTCACACAGGTTTGACGCAGAGGCTAACGCAGGGGTTTCGTGGAGCCCATTTAGAGCAAGTTTTGGTGTTGGATCAGTGTCGGGTGAAACAAAATTTGTCTCACTAATTTTTGTGGCCAGTTTCTCCTGTAGTGGATTACCAATTTGTGCATCCATATTGTACTCATATTTTCATTGTTGCTTAATAATAAAACCCTCAGTTGCTGCATCGGTTTTCCCAAGTTGGATTTTTCCAGGGACATTTGTCCAAAAATAACGGTGTCATTTTATTGTATGTGTGTGTGCTAGAATTTTCTCAGTTTCCGGTGCTATTTTATTTCCACAATATTTTATTTGTCAAGGTTGCAGTGTGATTTAATTGATAATTTCCGTAGCAGATAAATTGCTAAAATAATTAACAATTAGAAAAATAAATTCAAGTTGTTGCAATAAGATTTAAGTTTTGAAATTTTCACAAGGCAATGTTGCACGAAGCGGGGATGTTTTTTGGAAGCGGGGACACAGAAGCATCATTTCCCAAAAATCTAGGAAGTGAAGCATCTCAGAAGCGTCTAGTATATATATATCTTGATTTATGTAAAATTATGCATGTTTTCATGTCTTTTACAACTAATTTGGTATTTTCAATGTTTTTTAATATAAATGCATATATATATATATATATATATATATATGGCATCCATGATTCCATTGTAGATTCTAGTAATTACAAACTTACATCAAATTTTTAAGCATATCATAAAACATAAAACATTTAGAATATAAAATCATCAAACATTAAAGTAACTTATCTAGCAAGTGAGCAACTGTCAACATGAGTCATTTCCTGTAATATCCCTAATTAGCCATGGCTAATTGGAATATTTGATTTTGCTCAATTTTGCCTTCTATAGTTATTTATAAATAAAAAGGTGAGGAAATGGGAACATAACTCACTTTTTGAATAAAGTCACTCACTAGTAGCACAGTGTTGTAACTTAAAAGGGGAGCCAAGGGGGCCGAAGGACCACGTAGAGAAGGGGGCCCACGTAGACACTTGGAGGGACTGCGCAAATGAGAGGAGCACGTGGCAAGAGAGAGGCTACATTGGAGGAGGTGGGCCTTAGGGTTTTGAGAGAGGCCAACGCTATAAAGGAGAGAGGAACCTCCTCATTTTGGCATTGGATTATGTTGCATTTGAGCTAGTCACTTCGACTTAGACCACGCTGGTTGTTTAGCCTGTTTGCAGCACTGTTTAGTGCATCGAGTGTCTCCGTTTGGATATCTCATCCGTAGCCCCAGGGGACTTCGAGTGCCTGCTCGGGCAAGGTAGTTTCATCAGTCTTTTGCAGAAGGATCGATCTTTGGAGTTGAGGAGGAACTGAGCATTTTGATGACTGCGCAGTCTTGAGAGAGGAGGAAGCAGTCTCTTTTGGTGGGAGCTTCGGATTGGGTTTATGTGGAGGATTTCAGCTTGGAGATTGAGCAAGGGATCAACCCTTGCATATTGGAGGATTTTTGCAGAGTCTCGGGCAGAGTTTTGGAGGATTCTCTTCAGTGGCAGCACAGAGCCTTGAGGGATAGCGTAGATCCTCAAGGGGGTGATTTTCAGGGGTCAGCTATTTTAGAAAAGCTTTTTGGGCTTTTCTGGGTTTATTGAGCAGAGGCTAATTCTAGAGTTTCAGCATTTTCTGAGGAGGGGAATAGCCCCAAATCCTCACTTGATTCCAGAAGTAGCGGCGGCACAGCAGTTCTCCGGCAGCTTGGACGCAATTCAGAGAGAGGCCATTTCCTTACCATTCTGAGTGTATTTCTTCACTTGCCTTGTCCAAGTCGAGGTGTTATCTTTCTGATCACCTCTTGTACTCTGTCCATTACTCAGTATAATAAAATGGCTTAGCATTTCTCTCTGCATTTCTTTAGTATTTGCTTATATTCCATGTATACATTATCGTATGTTGCACGTTATTTTTATCTCCTTAAGCTTCCCGGCTACCATACCACTTGTGTGTTTTTCTCCTATACTCTTAGACAGAGTCTAGAAAGGGCTAGGTAGCCTCCAGATCTCGTCCTCTTTTTAGACGCGACATATCTGGTAAACGCTCTCCCAGTCCATCTCTGGTTGGAGTTTTCTTGTGTGTGAGGGATATCCCTAAAAAGGGATATTACATATCCAAAATTCAAATAATAATGTTTACAAAATAGGCCACTTGGCCACCACCAAGACTCAAGTACATACTGAAATAGGAAGAGTAAGACAGGAACGTTCAAATTCACAACAAGACTACAAGTCTAACCTATGACAAAAGTAGTAAGCTATGAATATATCTACTAATCTCTCCTCCTTCCATGACAAACAGTCCGTGAGCCTCCACATAGTGGCAATGAAAAAGATGGTGAAGATGGTGGCTCTGGAAGTTGTGGCAATGGAACTGATGAAGATAAAACCCCTGTTGTTGTTGTTGAAGCATGGAACCTGGGAACCAAGGGACCAGATGGAGGTGGCATCTCAACTAAATCATCATCATCCTGGATAAGTGTCCTCCAATAACTCTAATCGCAACACTCCAACCTCCAAATTAGGAACCTAGGGATTTTTGTCCCAAACCTTAAGGTCTTTATTAGTCTTTGCATCATCACAGTAATGGGACAACAATCGCAAGTTGTAGTGAACATAAACCAAGCTCTCTGCTTGGTCTAAATTTAACCCATTCCTTTTAACACTGTGGATGAAAGAATAAGAGCTCCAACACCTCTCTACAGAAGAAGTGTTTACTATTTGTGATAGCACCCGCAATGCCAAAGTTTGTAGACGTGGAGTCGCTGTTGAAGTTTCTAGTTTACTTAGTTAGAAACCCTCCATGCACTTTATCTGATTTATTCCTACCTACTTGTTATTTTCCTTAACAAGTTATTTACAATGTAAATACTAAAAATAAACACTAGTGCATGCTCAACATATTACAGATTAGCAACTAAAAAGAAACAAAAACAAACACACCATATGACACCATTATTTTTGGACTAATGTCGCTGTAAAAACCCAATGTGGGAAAACCAGTGCAACTATATGAGGGTTTTCTTATTAAGCAATATCAGAGTACAACATGGGTGTCGAAACTGGCCTACCCAACAGAGAATTTCCTTGTCAGTAATACCTCCCAGTTTCTGACAAATCTACTAGCTAAAACCCTGGATAATCCTTCCGGCAGCTACTCAGCACCAATCTGCCCCAGAAACCCCAGCGTCTGCCCAATTTGGACTGCGTCAGCCTCTCCTAGCCTAGCGTTGGCCCTGCGTCATCCTATCTTGGCCTGTGTCAGCCCCAGGAGGCCCTGCGTCAACCTCTCCTAGCCTAGTGTTGGCCCTGCGTCATCCTATCTTGGCCTGTGTCAGCCCCAGGAGGCCCTGCGTCAGCTACGTTTGCCTCTATGGTGCTCTGCGCAGCACTTAGCTGCCTCTGTGTGAACACTAGTTGCTCCTGCGTCACTTTCTCTGGCTGCTCTACTGCTCTCCCGGCACTATCTCTGCCTCTGTCTTTCTGTAATCAAATGCCCCTCAGCTGCATCTCCCAATCACTAATTCTATCTCTCTTAGCAAACCCTGCTCTAGAGAATAGAATGACTGATCACTCTGGTGTATTCTCCAAGTGACCCTCAAGCCTCCTCTTATACTTTTACTGTTGACATATCAACGGTCGAGATTAAGTCCCTAATCAATGGCTAATATTAGATCTGGCTTGATCCATGTCTTTTGGACCATTCTAACACAAATTCATATTAATACACATTAATATCTTATTTTCCATAAGTTTAGACATAGGGACTCCATTAACAATATTAATTATTTTAATATTTCTTGATCTGTCTAGAATCTGCCCAAACCCTTTCTGGGTATTGGAGATCTCATGTGCCCCAAACTCTCCACCAAATTTTGTGGCTAGAGCACATCCAATGCTACCCCAAGTCAACAATAGCACCTCCATTCATGTTCCACCACTCAAGAGAAGATAAATTCTCTTGATCTCTAATTGCATGCATGCTCCTAGGTCCAAGGGACTATTGGGCTTGGTGCCTTTAAATGTATGTGGTCCTATATCAGTGGAGTCGATCATGGGGTTCGGCTACTTTGTGACCTTCATAGATTACTATTCTAGGAGGACTTGGACCTACTTCCTGAAGACCAAGGATGAATTCTTCAATCAGTTCCAAGAGTTCAAATCTCTTGTGGAGAGCCAGACAAGGAAGAAGATTAAGGTGTTGAAATCAGATAACAGGGCTGAGTATAACTCCAATGAGTTCAAGGGTTTCTGTAGGGAAGCGGGATTCAAGAGAGAATCCATAGTTCCTTACAACCCTCAGTGGAATGGGGTTATGAAAGGGAAGAACAGGACCATAGTTGGAACAACAAAGGCAATGACCAATGATCAGGACTTGCCTATGTTCTTGTGGGCAGAGGCCTACGTCACAATTGTTTACTTACGGAAAAAGATTCTTCATAGGGATTTTGTGCGCTGCATTGAGGTCTCTAAGGCCTATAAGGTCTACATTCCAGAACAGACAAGACTCAAGAGTCCTTGTTGATCAAGATGTCAAATTCAAGGAGGTTAGGACCTTTAGGAGGTCTCACAACACAAAGCCAATGGTGGTAGAGGAGAGGAAGTGAGAGGCTCCAAAGGTTGAAGAGGATCCAACAAAACCAGCAACAGGGACACAATGTTCAGTTCAGGAGGAGCAACGAGATGTTCCTTCTAGCTCTACTAGGAGGAGGCCAAGATCAGGCGAGCAGACATTGAGAGATGCAGAGGACCATGTGGAGGCTCCTAACAAGATGTTTAGATAGAGTAGACCGCCACCATATTTTTCAACTATATGGCCTTGGTGAGCAACATCAGTGATTCCAAGCCTTCTACTTTTGAGGAGGTAGTAGATCAGCAAATCTGGAAGGATTCCATGGTGGAGTACAGTTCCATCGTGAGGAATGATGTGTTGGACATAGTGCCTAGGCTAGAGGGAAAGTATGGTGTCACTTCTTGATGGATCTATAAGACCAAGCATACAACAAATGGCAGCATCAAGAAGTACAAGGTGAGGTTTGTGGCGAGAGGGTTCTCCCTAAAGGAGAGAGTAGACTACAAGGAGGTCTTTGCACCTATTGCCAAATATGTATCTATCAATGCAGTCATATCTATTGCCTCAGAGATGAGGTGGAGGATACATCAGATAGTTATGGATATTGCCTTCCTCAATGGGGTTATTGAGGAGAAGGTGTGGGTTGAGTAGCCTCAAGGATTTGAGGTGCATGGGAGGGAGTCCCATGAATGCAGAGTGAAGAAGGAACTTTACAGGTTAATGCAAGCTCCGCGCGCATGGTACTTTAGAGTTGATGGGTACTTTCTTGGTTTAGGCTTCACTAAGAGTGAGGCAGACTCCAACTTGTACTATGTGCTTGTTGAGGACGAGCCACTTATCTTGGTGTTGTATGTGGATGATTTATTCTTGACAGGATCAGAGAGGCTCCCTAGGATGTGCAAGGAGGACCTTGCTTCTGAGTTTGAGATGAAGGGCATTGAGCTTATGAACAACTTTTTGAGATTGGAGGTGTGGCAGCATCCAAGAGAGATTTTCCTTGGGTTGGGAAAGTATGCAGTTGAGATCCTGAGGAGATTTAGGATGGACTTCAGGCATATGTTTACACTTATGATTACCAACTTGAGGAAGATTAATCCATTCCAATGTGAGTTGGTGGACACCACTTTGTACAAGTAGCTTATTGGGTCATTGATGTATATGATCAACACTAGGCTAGATATTTGCTTTGCATTGAACACACTCAAACAACTTATGGTGGACTTGAGGCAAGTTCAATGGGTGGTTGCAAAGCATGTGTTGAGGTACCTTTAAGGTATAGTAGACCTTAGACTAAGGTATGTTAGAGTGGGAGTACAACTGCAAGGGTACACAAATTTCGATTGGGCAGGGAGTACAGTGGATAGGAAATCCATTTCTCAATGTTGTTTTAGCTTGGCGTCAACGACAATCTCGTGGGTCAGTAAAAAGTGTTGGAAATACAGAGGGGGGTGAATCAGTTTTTCTTAACAATTAGCACTTTTTAATCTTTTTCAAAGCATTAGTTAATCTTCAGTTATTATTATTGTTCTTCTTCAGATGATCATAAACAATAATCAATAGTAGACAACACCATGCAAAAATGCAGAAAAATAAAACAAAGGACACCGATTTTTAGGTGGAAAACCCCCTCCGAGTAAAAAACCACCGAATGCTTCTTTAGTAATTGTCTTCTCCTTGTTGGAAGAAAACTGATTACATCAAGATTTCAACTACCACTGAGGGAGGCGTGAACCCCCTAATTCACAAGGTACAACCTGTAGGACGCTACTAGACCCTAATATCCTATTGCAACCAGAAGGATGCCCCAACACCCTGTAGATCAAGCCACAACTTGATGAGTGCCCCAACACTTTGTTTACCAGCTGTTATCGAAAAAGATGCTTCGTTGCCCTGATAGTTTATCAGCCACAACTGAATGGTTGCCACAATGCCCTGTGCAAGCCACAACTTGCCCTAGCACCACCTTGCCACCCTGAAGTGTTCTCAGGCCACAACCTGAAGGTGACTCCAATCACCCAGAAGAGTTGGTAGATCATGTTTCACAATTTTCACACTGGATCCTCTGTATTTTGGATCAATGTAGAATAGTTGTAAGTAAGATATAGAATAAATGTCGAATCTTCGTAGCCACTAATCACTGTTGTAACAAACTGATCACTACTCAATGCTACACATCAAGCTATCAATGTTCAACTGCACATCACTGTCACTGCACACTGTATGTCATTGTCACTACAAATCACTGCACAATTGTTGGTTGTCACTGCATGTCACTGCTCATGAATGAATAGTCATTAATGCACAACCACTGTCATCGTTGTATCAGGCTATACTTGATGCTATCACCATCTGGTACTACTATCAATCAATGCTCTCAAATCTGTCCCCAGAGAGCTACTAGCATATATGTAAGCACGTTGTTCAGTTGGTCAAGTCAAAAATCAAAGTGTCAGCCCCATATGTTAGGTCTATGTGTTGTGTCTATATGTCATATCTAGGTGTCATGATATTTAATCAAATCATGTTCATATGTCAAGTTATTTCCAATCAACTTATGTTATGTCACTGTACAATATGTCAAGTTGTCAAGTCAATAGTAATGCATCACTGTCATATAGTGTCATAATTAAGTAAAGTCAAAGTCAAGATACTTGTTAACTAAATGTAAATTCATTGTTCCAATATAAGGATCAAGTTAATAGGTCATGTAAGTGTCAAGTCAAGGTCAAGATATTATATCAACGTCAATATGTCACTTGCTGTAGATCACCTTCTCACTGTATAAGAGATTACAATCTCATTATTGTCGTCAAAAGGAATAGTCAATACAAACTCTAACATCCCAAAAAGGAATAGTTGTTGCGGTCAAGCCCTAATCCCAAACAGGTCCTTGTTGTTCCAAACATGTGCCTTAACACAAGAAAAAAAAAGTTTTCATAGGCCTGCGGCCAAGCCCAATCAAGTCCAAAACAAAATCAATATACACAAGAAGAACTCAAATTAATTGACTTGCCTCTTCGCTAATTTTGAAGGAGTAGACTCAGCCTGCAATAAAAACTTTACGCCAACCTATGTTACCGGATCCATCGGGCCCAACGGCTAGATCCACAGATCCCTGAATCAGAGATGGATTCGGATCCCAATCCACGAAGATCCACCCAACATTTGTCTATGTGTAAAATGGTTTAACGTCAGCACATATTTCCAAATTAGATCTCAGCGCAAAATTCCAGAATGAAAATCTCAGCGGATGAATAACAAGATATTGGAAAAATCAGCCACGCGAATAATTAACAAGGGAGTTCATTAACTTTTGCTTGGTTGACCATATTATAAATTTTATTCAAGATTATAAGATGCAGACGTTTGGATATTCTAATTAAATTTTATGTTTATTTTAAACGTAAAACGGTGAGTTTCATAAAGTAAGTTCATTTAATTTAAATATAATAACTAGTAATTAATGTTTCAATATTATGATACATTAATTTTAATATTATTAAATTATATTATTATTTTCACCTGAAATTAATAATTATTTTAAAAGCATTATAAAGAAGTTTTATATTTAAATTTTAAACAAAAGTTATAATTTTTTATTTTATACAAATTTAATTAATTTAATTAATATTTATAAATAAATGTATAATTCTGATATTATTTATCTAATATATATTTTTATAGGTACTATATATAAAACTATATATTATTAAAATTAATATATGTTTTTATTTTATTTATTTTTAATAAATTTAATTTTAAAAATTATAAAATATTTTATATTGTTTGTACTTGTCGTATCCAGATCCTGGGTTTTCAAAAAATTGGCAAATCTGTATCCAAATCCATGTCTGTATCCCAATCCAGATCTATATCCGTATCCAAATGGGAATCCTGATAACTTAGATCCCAACCGAAACCAAAAATACTTCATAAGAAACTAACTCTCGCTACCCAAAAGACAAAGTGCCACAGAAAAATTCTTCATTGTCTTTATTTTAGGAGGCCAAACAAAAAAACTTCAAAGCATTCACATAAGAACAGTTCGTTGAGATTTGATTTGATGAGAGTTAGATGAGGTGACCTTCTATAGTGTAAGGTAGAGCTAATTAGTGGCTTCTATTTGGCAGGGCTTTTAGGATATTTAGGAACTCTTTAATTCTTAATGGTAGGCCTTTTAGAATATTTAGGAGCTCTTTAATTCTTAATAGGATTAATTTCAATTTAGTAGTTATTATCTATTAGTTTGTTTCAATGCTAAGAAACATGTACACTAACCCTCTTTGGGGTGTTTTGTAGGTGACACATGAGTGCATTAAGTCAATGATTGATTTATTGTCTTTGGTTTTTGAAGGTTTTTGAAGTTATGTAACTTATACAGGATGAGATTACGGCGATAAACAATGTCATATATTGACAACCGTAGGAGGAGGTGTAATGTCACTACCCCTTGGTGTTTTAGCCCATAAACTGGGGTCACCAACTTCAATTGTGAATATCTCTCAAACTAGGAGGCCTTTCGGGGCGTACCACATATCAACAAAAAAATATTTTCGAGAAGAATCTAATGACATAGATCTCTGACCCAAACTCAATGATTTCAGCTACCAAAAACCCTCAAGAAAGTCGAGGTACATCCTTAGTCCAGGTAACCTAAACCCTATGACTTGGGCTTTCAACCATCCAACAGTATAGTTGTCGTCTTCATGTAATCCGACGATTACTAAGAAGTGTTCATTAACCATTTGACGTTAATGACTGGTGTTTTGGTCAAAGTCAAACCTAGTCAACTCAATGGGTTGGCATCAATGACAACACCATCTAACAAAAAGCAGCACTCGTTGACACTTAGATCAGTGGAGACGAAGTACATGGTTGCGAGTCTCAAGAGTTGTGAGGCCATTAGGATTCACAGGATGCTCATAGGCTTATTTGATCTTGAGATGGGACCAATTGTGATACACTTGTGAGAACCAAAGCTTCATCAAGCTTTCCGAGAACTTAGTGTTTCAAGATCAGTAAAAGCACATAGAGATCAGATACCACTTCGTCAAAGACATGGTCTAGCGAGGTGTTGTGAGATTGCAATACATACCCACAAGGGAGTAGGTTGTAGATATTCTTACCAAACCTCTAGTCTATGTCATCGGGTTCATATTCGAAGTCAAGTTTGACAACATTGAAGTTCAATAAAAATTCGACAGCGAAAATTTTTGTGATAAAATTTGGCATTAAATTCGACATATTAAGAAATTAAAAGATATATATAATAAATGAAAATAAAAATAAAAATAAATATGTCATGAAGCACTTGCGCAATTAGCTACACGCATTCTAAGTTAACCTTGCAACTCTACGACCACCATAAGCTTGCAACTGGCTCAGAAGCAACCTTATTTGTTCATCACTTGTGTGTTATACAATTGGAGCATCAAGACATAGTCAAGGATGCTAGTTATAGACTAACCAAGTTGTGGACGTTGTCACATTAGAACCCTAGACAGTGGAGCCTCGAATAAGGAAAATCGATAATACATTCTTGCGTTGCATTTTTATGGGTAATGAAAACCATGGGTTCCCAGAAACATCATGGAAAATAAATAAATAAAAACACACTGTTATATTTCATTTTAATTTTACTACTACCGCCGAATTTCATTGTCGCTGAGTTTAGATTGTCAAGTTTATTCATTGTAAATTAGAATTTGTCCCCATTCGAATTCAAAGTGAAGTTTGATTTTTGAGTTTGAAAAATCTTTGTCAAACTAATTCAATTGGCCTTAATATTCAGCGAATTTCAAATTTTAACCCTAAAATTAACCGAATGTGGTGACACAACCTCTAGTAAAGGGAAAATTCGTGTTTTAGAGAGACAATTTGGGGGTGGTGAAGAATCCCTTCCTAGATAGGAGGGAGTGTTGAATTTTGTAGTTGCGGAAAGTCTTCTAGCCCAGTGTCATAGCTAGGAAGATCTTGTTTGCCTCTTTAGGAGCTTGCGTTTGACATGCAAAGTATGCATGAGGCTTGCATGCGACATGTAAGGTATGCATGAGAGTTGCATGAGACGTGCAAGGCGTGCATGAGGGTTACACGCAACTTGCAAGGTATTCATGAGGGTTGCAAGAGAGATGCATGACATGCAAGCTATTTATAACTTCTTTCTTATATTTAGGAATAGAAGGCCTAAGAAAAGTAAGTTACTTAATTTAAGTGACTTATCTTTAGTAACTCTACGATTTAATCTCAATCGTCTATCTAGGCCTTAGTGAAGCTATAATTGAGCCTAAGGGAAGAGGCTAAGACACAATATTTGTTGAGCACTTGAGTGAGTGATTTTCCAAGTGACAAGGCTCAACTTAACCAAGGAGATTCAACGGGGTGGTGACGAGAATTCGGGAAGAAATCTAGAGGTCGAATTAGAGGAAGGAGGCCGAGATACAAGTCTTTTTATCAGCTATAATTTCTTGTGTATTTGTTTGTGGGTCTAACCCATATTTTCCGAGTTAATAAAATTTTTGGAAGGGTTTTGTGGGTGAATTTTTCTGTTGTACCTGTCATTAATTTCTCTCTTATTTCCACTACAAATTTACTCGTTATTAGCATATTTAGTTTTCAACAGTTTTGGAATTTTTTGGGTGAAACACTTTCTAGGTATTGTTAAATTGTTGAGTGAAATTAAATCGGGGCCAATATGAGTTTAAATAAACACAGAGGTGGAAGATCTCTTGTTGTTGTAAGACCTAGATTTTTCCTAGTTCATTCCCTTGTTTTGTAGTGGCACGTAACTCCTACCACCACAGACACCCCCTAAAGAACCCCAGGGAGTGTAGTGGCAAAAAACACCTTAGTTTCCACTCTTACATGGGGCCTTTGTTAACAAGCCTTCAATCCCCCATTCTACCCACCTTCCTCATTCATGGAGGAGTTGGGTTGATTTCTTGGATGTAGTTAATATTAAAGAAGGATATAACCATTGTGAAAAATTCATCTATTGCAGTAACTTGAAATTATTCTCCTAACTGTAATTTTAATTACACAATTTATTTGCTATGGCAAACAATGAATAAAATCACAAGTGCAGTTTTCACCGTAATATTTTGCAGAAAATATAAATGTTGGAAGCTGAAAATTTCTAGCACACACATAAAAATTAACACAATTGTTTTTGAACAAATGTCCCCGGAAAAAACCGACTTTGGAAAACCAGTGCAACAATATGAGGGTTTATTTTTTATGCAGCAGCTAAAATCTGAGTACAATAATTTGGATGCTCTGCTGGCAATCCAATTTGAGAGAAATACTGGCAAAATTATTGAGGATTTTTCCTCACCCCACAACTGATTTATGTCCCCAGAACTGCCTCCCCAGCCACACGCAATCCCTTCTGCGTCAACTTTTGCTCAGAGCTTGTGCAAATCCTGCTACAGCTGTCTCCGGAAATCTCTGAAACCCTTAGCTTTATCTCTGTCTGGCTCTAGAATTGACTCACTGCCTCGTCTAACCAAAATCTTGGCCTCCAGCTACTGAATCACCAACTCCTCTAGCTAGATCGAACTAATTGTTGTTGTTCCTATGAAATCCTTACGCAGACCCTCTGTGAATTTTGCACTCGCTTTCACTGCCTCATACAGAACTGGAAGGCTTCCTTTGGAAATGTTGCTGACCTCCTCTGCCACCTACTACTCACCATATGACTCAATCTTCTCTACTGAATCTCTACTATCGAGAAAATCGAACTGCCTTGGCAACTGAGTATCTGCACTAGTGTGTTCTCCATCTACCCATCAACTCCTTATAATCCTCTGTTGGAGCACCAACGGCCAAGATTAAAACTTAATCAAGGTCCCAAATTAATTCCCTATCGATCCGTGTGAGTTTCTAGAGAATTCTCACCTTTTCTCAATTAATATTGATTAATTAACCATATTCCCTAAGTTTAGACTTCGGAAATATTTAAAAATTGGCTAATAATCTAATTAAGCCATCTCTATGTGGAATTTCCAGAAACAATTTCTGGGTTTTAGAGATCTCATGTGTTTTAGCCTTTCCACCAAGTTTCGTGACTAAAACACATCAGATGCTACAAAAACTAATACTCCCTCTTAGCGAGGACTATGTTCTAGTGTTGCACACCTTGCCACAACACCTTGTCTCTATACCATCTCTTGTAACGTTGTTGATGTCTGACTCCTAATTCCCACCAACCACTGCGCAACTCTGATGTTGCATCTATGTTGTTGCCCACCAACCATTGCGCCACTCTGATGTTGCATCTGTGCTGCTGCTGACACTGCCATGATGCTGCCAACCCTACATCTGCACTACAACTCCCCCTCAACTATTGTTGTTGCAAATGCAACAACTGCAACTGAGAATCATCTAAAATAATTTGTTCCTACTACTGAAACAGGTTCTCCACCATACCCATATGCTCTCTGAAATAAACAAACTTAGCTTTGCCTAGAGCTTTCGTGAGTATATTTGCAACCTGCTCTTCTGTGTGAACATATTGTAGTTGGACACTCCATGTTGCACACAATCTTTGATGAAATGACACAGAATTGTTGATTTGGGGTAGCATCGGATGTGCTCTAGCCACGAAAATTGGTGGAGAGGCTAAGACACATGAGATCTCCAATACCCAGAAATGGTTTGGGCAGATTCTAAACAATTTGAGAGATATTAAAATAATTAATATTTTTAATGGAGTCCCTAAGTCTAAACTTAGGGAAAATAAAATATTAATGTGAATTAATATAAAACTATGTTAGAATCGTCCAAAAGTCATGGATCAAGCCAGATCTAATCTTAGTCATTGATTAGGGACTTAATCTCAGTCGTTGATTTATCAACAAGAAAAGTATAAGAGGAGGCTTGAGGGTCACTTGGAGAACACACCAAGAGATCAAGATTTCGACTTTCTAGGGCTGGGTTCGCTGAGAAAGTTGAGATAGAGATCAGAGTTGCAGCTGAATGGCAGTGAATACAGAAGCAGAGAGGTAGAGATAGCACCGAGAGGATCAGCGTAGTAGCCGAAGGGAGGGACGCAGAAGTGGCCAAGGGTTCATGCAGAGGCAGCCAGGAGCTGCACAATGCCTTAGAGGGCCAGCGTGGGTGACACAGAGGGCCAGAGGACTGACGCAGTGCCTCCAGAGGCCGACACGGGCCAAGCCAGAGTGACGTTGGGCTAATGTTGGGCCAGAGAGAGGTTGACGCAGTCCCTAGAGGCTGACGTTGGGGTTTCGTGGGGCAGATTGGAGCTATGGAGCTGTCGGAGTGTTTATCCGGGGTTTCAGCCGGAATATCTGCTTTCGAGTAGAGAGGTACTACTGTCGAGATTTTTCTCTGTTGGGTGAGCCGGATTTGGCACCCAGATTGTATTCTGAAACTGCTTAATAAATCAAACCCACAGATAGCTGCACCGATTTTCCCGTATTGGGTTTTTCCGGGGATATTAGTCCAAAAACAACGGTGTCACTTGTGTGCTTGTTTCTATTTCCTTCAGTTGATGATCTGTAATGTGTTGAGCATGCATTTGTATTTATTTCTAGTATTTACATGGTAGATAACTTGTTAATTAACAGAACAAGTAGGTAGGAATAAATCAGTAAAATGCATGAAGGGTTTCTAATTTGTCAAACTTAGAAATTCCAACATGGTATCAAAGGGTGATTGCAGATTACAGGAGAACTGAGGACATCAGCCGAACAGAGCATCAACAACAAAAAACAGTTGTCTTGAGTGACAGAAGTTGTTACTAGCAAAGAAGCAGCTAAGAAGGGGCGACGCAGTGCCTACATCATCAAGTTCGAGCCAAGAAGAGGCAGCGCGGAGGCTGAGGGAGGAAAAGACAGGCTCATGCAGAGCCACACAGAGGTCAGGAGGGCTGACGCAGTTGGTTGAGGAAGTTGATTTGTCAGTTTCGGGATTGTGCAAAGCCTAGGAGCTCTAACCTTCAGTTTGCTGGGGTTTAGGTGGCTGTGGGTAAGTTGCAGAGTGGAGTTGGTGGAGTATTGTAGTCAGAACAGTACCTAACAGGGCAAGGCCAAGGAGGAGAGAGTTGCTACCGAGGATTTCTAGACGAGAAATCCGGATTAGTGGTGCAATTGCACTAGCAATCGGCATGGGGGCATCTTGACAGTGGCAGAAGAGTTTTCAGGAGGGAAAATAAGGCTCAGAGGGAATCACACTGAGAACTTCCAAGAGGGAAGTAGAGGAGTAGCGAGATGGCAGTGAACAGGGTAAGAGACTAGGATAGACTGGACAGAGCCTCAAACTTCGTAGTTTGGAAGGCCAAAATCCTATCCGTTCTAGACAGGAATCGTGTCAAGTACTTCGCTTTGAGGATGATAGCTATCCCAGTTGACCCAACTGATAATGACAAGTATGAGGAGGCAATGGCAAGGGCCAAGAGCATCATTCTTGACGGGGTCAAGGACCATGTAGTACACATATTGCCGAAAATGACACTACAAATGAGATGTGGGAGGCCCTAAAGAAATTGTACCAACATACTTCTGTGCAGAGAAGGATGTTACTAGAAAATCAGCTGCGATCATACCAGATGTAGAAGGGAGAACAAATCGACCCCTTCCTCGGCCGATTGAACAAGATCCGGGATCAGCTGACTTCCATAGGGGCCATGCTGGATCAAGAATTGATGGTGAGAACAGCCCTGAATGCAATCTCAGAAGACTGGGAGGTGTTTGTCCAGAGCATACTAGGCAGGGCGACCCTTCCAGATTGGGAGGAAATGTGGGTTGCTCTTCGCCAAGAAGAGATCAAAAGGCTGAGCAAGGCGAGAAGAAGCAGCAAGGGGATCAGAATCAAGGAGGAGGAGGTGGATGCTGCCCTAGCATCTAAGGGAAAGCAGGAGAAATGGAAGAAGGATCTCTACACGGTCAAATGCTTCCACTGTGGGGAGTTGGGTCATTATGCGAAACAGCGTCCAAAGAAGAAGAGCAAGGGAGAGGCCTCTGAGACCAAGGTTGCACCAGCAAGGGCAGAGAAGGAAGTGGAGACAGACGATGATTGTGCCATGAGTGCACACACACCACTTGAGCGGAAGTGGGGAGACATCGAACTATAGTTAGACGTACTACAAGCGATGAGGGACAAGATCCTCGAGGTACCCAGCCTCTTGGATTAGACCTTGCTACGGGAGCCCTAAAGAGTAGTAGTATTGCGGATGTTAGTAGAGACAGATGCAGATGGAGCGACAAAAGGAGCTACAGTGCAGGATTCCTAGGACAGCGTGAGGCAGTAGTGCGAGAAGCACGGTAGTGTTGCACCAGTGCAAGATGGCACAGAGAGGTGTGCAATGGTGCGAGGTGCATGGAGTTGTTGCAGCAGGGCAAAGGTCAGAGAGGGAGCACTTGTCAGCGACAGAGGGAGTTTCAGCATTGAGTGAGTCTCTAGCCTGACAGAGATGTCAGAGTTGGGAGATCAATTACTTACTTCTCAGTAATTGAGTTGCAGTGCAGCAGTTAGCAATAGCAGTGCTATGGGCAGCACGATGCAGCATGATGAGAGGGGTTGCAGTGTAGATGCAGCAGTGGCAAGACCATGAGCAGGAGTATGGATGCAGCAGTGGCAGTGGCAGGGCCATGGGTAGCAGTACTGGATGGAGCAGTGCAGATGATGGGCAACAAGACTAGCATCAGCATAGGGACCGATGTCGGATGATCAGGGTGATACTCAATGAGGAGTATTGCTAGAGCATTGTCCTCGCTAAGAAGGAGTGTTGATTTGTGGTAGCATCAGATGTGCTCTAGCCACGAAAATTGGTGAAGAGGCTAAGGCACATGAGATTTCCAATACGCAGAAATGGTTTGGGCAGATTCTAAACAGTTTGAGAGGTATTGAAATTTTTTTATTTTTAATGGAGTCCCTAAGTCTAAACTTAGGGAAAATAAAATACTAATGTGAATTAATATAAAACTGTGTTAGAACGGTCCAAAAGTCATGGATCAAGCCAAATCTAATCTTAGCCGTTGATTAGGGACTTAATCTCGGTCGTTGATTTGTCAACGAGAAAGTATAAGAGGAGGCTTAAGGGTCACTTGGAGAACAAACCAAGAGATCAAGATTTCGACTTTTTGGGGTTGGGTTTGCTGAGAAAGTTGAGAGAGTGATCAGAGTTGCAGCTGAGGGGCAGTGAATACAGAAGCTGAAAGGCAGAGATAGCACCGAGAGGATCAACGCAATAGCCGAAGAGAGGGACGCAGAAGCAGCCAAGGGTTCACACAGAGCCAGCCAGGGCTCACGCAGAGCCATCTAGGAGTCGCATAGTGCCTCAGAGGGCCAAAGGACTGACGCAGTGCCTCCAGAGGCTAACACAGGCCACGCCAAATTGACGTTGGGCTAACGTTGGGCCAAAGAGAGGCTGACATTGGGGTTTCATGGGGCAGATTGGAGCTATGGAGCTGGCAAAGTGCTTATCCGAGATTTCAGACAGAATATCTACTTCCAAGTAGAGAGGTATTATTGCCAAGATTTTTCTCTATTGAGTGAGCTGGATTTGGCACCCAAATTGTATTTTGAAACTGCTTAATAAATCAAACCCTCAGATAGTTGCACCGGTTTTCTCGTATTGGGTTTTTCTTGGGACATTAGTCCAAAAACAACGGTGTCACTTGTGTGCTTGTTTCTTTTTCCTTCAGTTGATGATCTGTAATGTGTTCAGCATGCATTTGTATTTATTTCCGGTATTTACATGATAAATAACTTGTTAATTAACAAAACAAGTAGGTAGGAATAAATCAGTAAAGTGCATGAAGGGTTTCTAACAAGTCAAACTTAGAAATTCCAACACGAATATCTATGTGTTTTGACCTGTCATGAAACACTGGATTCTCAAAGAGCTTGATGCAACTCTAATTATCAAAATAAACATTGGTCGTCTCCATCCTCTGCCTAAACAAGCTTACCAATAGTTTCCGAAGCCATATAGATTCACACATAGTTGTGCTAGCTTCCATATACTCTGCTTCTATAGAGCTTAGTGCTACTGACTTCTGCTTCCTGCTACACCAAGAAACTATTCCTGATCCAAAGTTGAAGCAGTACCTAGAGGTACTTTTCCTGTCCAATCTGCATTTGTGAACCCACATAGTCTGACGTCATCCCCTCAAGATATCTCAACCCATACTCGATTGTGTCACATACATACCTCAAAATATGCCTCGCTATTGCCCAATGTACCCTCTTTGGTTCTACCATAAATTGACTGAGGGTATTGACTATGAAGCAAATATCAGGCCTATTGATGACCAGATACATGAGAGAACTGATAAATTGTATATACAACGTGGGGTCAACATACTTGTTACCTGATGCATTTATCCTCTTCCAGTTGGTGATCATGGGCATAGACATGGGTCTACAATTTTTGCATTATGAACCTCTTCAAAATATTTGTAGTGTATCTTCCCCATCTTTCTGCACACTTCCAATCCTAGGAAATAGTGCATCAAACCCAAATCCTTCATATCAAATTTTGCTACTAAGTTCCTCTTGCAGTCCTCTATGAGCCTTAATGATCTTGTCAAGAAGGTATCATCCACATACAATACTAGGATGAGTGGCTCACCCTCTACTATCAAATAGTAAAGGTTGGGATTTGCGTCACTCTTGACGAATAACATCTACTACAAATAGTTGTCGATCTGACCATACCATGCCCTGGGAGCCTGCTTGAGCCCGTATAGAGCTTTCTTCAGTCTGCACACGAGTGTGCCTCTCATGAGTATCGAAGCCCTCCGGATGTTCTATGTACACCTCTTCCTCTATCACCCCATTCAAGAATGCTGACTTGACGTGCATCTGGTGAATCTGTCATCCCATTGAGTTGTTAGGGATATAACTGACCAAATAGAAGTGTATATGGAAACTGGGGCGAAGGACTCCCCATAATCTATCCCTTCTTTCTGAGCATACCCCTTTGCCACGAACCTAGCCTTGTACTTCTCCACGCTACCATCTACAACATACTTGATCTTGTAGGTCCATCGAGAACCTACAACTGACCTGTCCTCAGACCTCGGCACCACCTCCCAAACACCATTCGTCATGATAGTGTTGTATTCTTCTACCATGAAATCTACCCACACCTGATGTTGTGTGGCTTCCTGAAAGTTGGAAGGTTCTACAACTTGAGCTACCAATGCTTGATATCTGTCAGGTTGTCTGTGTTCTCTCTTGTTCATCCTAGGAGCTCCAATGAACTCCTCTACATCTCTCAATGTCTGACGAACCTCTTTGCTGGCTCAAACACTAGTGATGGAAGGTTCGACTAGTTCTTCCTCATCCTGCCCCTGTTGCTCTGTCTCCTGAGATCTTAGTGGATTCCCTGCTCATGAGGAAATGCTAGTACTGGTCAATGTATTGGATGCCTGTGACTATCGCACTGTGGTCCCACTGGTTGCCCTTGCTGTTGGACCAATGGAGCTTCAGTTGGTTGATTCTGATCACCTACAGGCATCTCACGAGATCTCTTGAAAGCTCGATATTCCATGAACTTTACGTCCCGTCTCATTACAATCTTCCTATAGCTAGGGATGTAGATCATGTATGCCTTGGAAGTTTCACTATACTGAACAATAAACCCCTTCTCTCTAGTTTGATCCAATTTGGTGCACTTCTCATCTAGCACATGACAATAAGAAATGCTACCAAAGATCCTGAAGTGACTGACCTCTGGCTTCTTCCCTGTGAAGAACCTTTCTGGTGTTTTCTTCCCCAATGCACTATGAGGATTCCTATTCTGAATATATATTGTTGTGTTACATGTCTTTGCCCATAGAAACTTGGGCAAGCCCTGGTCATTTAACATTTCTTTTAAAGCCCCAACTATAGTTATGTTTTCCTGCTCCACTACCCTATTCTGCTATGGATTGTATGGAGTCATCCACTTTCTTTTGATGCCTTCCTTTGCACAAAAATCAGTGAAGTTTTTATCAATATACTCTGCACCATTACCTTAGCGAAGCACCTTGATTTTCTTCCTTGTTGCATTCTCTACGAGAGCCTTAAACTCCCTGAAATGATCGAAGACTTCATTCTTGGTCTTCAAGAAGTAGATCCAAGTTTTTCTGGAATGGTCATCAATAAAGGTGACAACATATTTGGCCCCATTTAGAACTCTAATGGACATTGGGCCACAAATGCTTGAGTGTATAAGTCCTAACACGTCATCTGCTTTGTTGTCACTTCTTGGGAATGTTGCTTTACCATATTTCCCAAGCACGCACCCTCTGCACACATCATCGTGTTCCATGCCAAGTTCTAGAACACCTGTTATTGTCTCCCTGAGCATCTTGAGTGCTCCATGATGTAAATGTTTCATTCTCCTATGCCATAGCTCATTCAGTTCCTTCCCACTACCGTTGTCACTGCCTATTAGTGCCATTGGAGAATCGAGTTGCAACTTGTACAACCTGTTGCTTTGAACTCCAATCTGTCTCACCTTCTTCTAGCTCGAGTGTTTGACAAACACTTTCTTCCCTACGAAGTGAATATCATATCCCTTATCCTGTAACTGGGATACTGAAATAAGGTCCATACCTAATCCTGGCACATGTAGTACATCTGTAGCTTTGGCACTAGCTCCTGACCCCCTCTAAAAATCGATGGTACCTCTCCCTACTGAAGCACACTTCGTCCTATTTCCCATTGTAGTTTGAAAGTCCATCTGCTCCTTGTAGCTAGAGAAATATTTTCTATCCCCTGTCATGTGAGTTGATGCCCCACTATCTATATACCAGACACCTTGTGAAGCTAAGCCTGATAGGAAAGCAAATTCATCCTCCAACCTAGAAGATAAATCTGAAGCCCCAAGAATGTCAAATCTGTCAATGATCATACTGAATAATTTAATGAAGACAATACTGGTGCTATTCCTCTTCCACCCGACATTGATTCTGTTGCTTCAAACTGCTGCAAAACCCTCTGCGTCCAACCAAGGAATCTGCTCAACGAAAATCTGAGTTGTTGTTGCTCCCTCTGAACAGTGAAATTCCCTTTCCGCTTCTGAGCTTCCCAGTTGATCACATACGCTTTGATACCATGTGAAAAATTCATCTATTGCAGTAACCGGAAATTATTCTCCTAATTGTAATTTTAATTAGACAATTTCTTTGCTACGGAAAATAATGAATAAAATCAAAATTGCAATTTCCACCATAGAAATTCTGCGTAAAACAAAATGTTGGAAGCTAAAAAATTCTAGCACACACATAAAAATTAACACAGTTGTTTTTGGAAAAATGTCCCCGGAAAAACCCAACTTGGGAAAACCGGTGCAACAGTATGAGGGTTTATTTTATTATGCAACAAGGAAAATCTGAGTATAATAATTTGGATGCTCTGTTGGCAATCAAATCCAAGAGAAATACTGGAAAAATTATAGTGAGGACCTTTCCTCACCCCAGAGTTGATTTTCGTCCCCAAAACTGCCTCCCCATCCACATGCAATCCCTTCTGTCAACTTCTGCGCAAAGCTTAAATAGATCCGACTGCAGTTGTCTCCGGAACTATCTGAAACCCTTAGCTCTATCTTTGTCTAGCTCTGGAATTGACTCACCGCATCGTCTGACCAAAATCCTGGCCTCCAATTGTTGACTCACTAGCTCCTTGAGCTAGATCGAACTGACTAATGTTGTGCCTGCACAGTCTTTGCACAGACCCTTTGGGAATTTCACACTCCCTCTCACTGCCTCGTCCAGAACTAGAAGACATCCTCCAGAAATGTTGTTGACCTCTTCTGTCACCTGTTACTCACCTTTTGACTCAATCTTCTATTTTGAATCTCTACTATTGAGAAAATTGAACTGCCTTGGCAACTGAGTATCTGCACTAGTGTGTTCTCCATCTACCCATCGACTCCTTATAATTCTCTGTTGGAGCACCAATGGCCAAGATTAAAACTTAATCAAGGGCCCAGATTAATTCCCTGTCGATTTGTGTGAGTTTCTAGAGAATTCTCACCTTATGTCAATTAATATTGATTAATTAACCATATTCCCTAAGTTTAGACTTAGGAAATATTTAAAAATCAGCGAATAATCTAATTGAGCCATCTCTAGGTGAAATTTCTGGAAGCGATTTATGGGTTTTGGAGATCTCATGTGTTTTAGCCTCTCCACCAAGTTTCGTGACTAGAATACATCCAATGCTACAAAAACTAACAACCATAATTTGAATCATAATCCTCCTCCAAATGTCATCATTAATTAGGCACCTCTCTCGCATGTTAGTAGAGTTGCAACCAATGATCGACTCCTATCTGGGATCACATGTATCAATCTTTTTAGTCAAGGGTTCTCTCTTGAGGAGATTATCAAACAATGTATCAACTCCTCAGTGATTGATGCCTCTATTGGCAAGTCCACTTCTTCTTCAAACCCTCATTCTACTTCTAGCTCCAATGCGCCTTGATGTTCACACTTATGTTCGACATGGGTTTTTATATCAATATTGCTATTTTATTTTATATATTTAGTACAACAGTGGTACTTCAAAATCCCATTAACCTACTATTATGTGTCATTCATTGGGCACTAATAAAATTCTCTTATTTTATCTTATCTATAAAAATAGGGCCTTGCACCTATAATCACTAAAGGAGATGCAAGTTTATCGGGAATGCCTTTAGCCTTTGAAGAGGTAGCAACATTGACTCTTGACCTTATGATAAGCTGATTGTTAAAAGTAAGCATATTCTTCTATCTCAACTCCAAGTGAATCTAATAAACATTGTATTGAATGTTTAATCATAGTATTGAATCCCTATTGTTAATCACTTGATAGAAAATCTAAACATATGCCATGTGAGGGCAAGCATATCTAAGGGAATAATTGTGCCATCAACAATGTGGAAAGAATCAAATCAAAAGAGAAAATCAAAGACTATACCACTAATAGAACACACATGTGAATAACTACTTTGACCTAAGCTAGATACTAGAAACACAAAAAGGTCATTGAATACAAATTTCTCAACCATTGTAAACCGTAAAATAACTCCCTCTACCTGATGAGGCAACACTCGCACACCTAACAGACTGCCCAATTCAGAAGCTCTTATTGATTCTCGCACACCTCCTCCTAGTTAATAAAGATACCATTAGAATGCTTAAAAACGCACTTACAAGACAAGTAGTAGTAATAAGCAAAAATAAGATCGATTCTATAATAATGCATAATATTTTTCTTATATCTATGACAAGAGATAACAGTGGAAAGACATTCATTATTGAATGACAAATAATTTCATGATCATTCTATATGCTGAATAAATTGTGCTTCTCCCCATATAATAAACATGCATATAATAGCTTACCAATGTAAGGCACAACATGTAACGACACTATGCTTAGAACACAAACTAATGGGGAAACATATTGAAGTGAGTACTTAACAAATCATCCACAATCTACCAGTTGTAATACCCAAAAAGACGTATGACTAGTATGTTCTTTTTGCCTACAAGATTTTTTTCAATTTTGTTATTCAAAACTACTTCTATGAACCGGTTTACTATTGCAAAAAATGTGAGACTGAAACAATAAAAAACAAATTCCAGAATTAACATGGGAATGGTTGAATGATGTACAGTCATCACACAGTGGCCAAAGTGAGAATTTCTTAACAGCTTAGGCATAAGACAACAATCAAAGCAAATGCAAAACTACTACCGTTCATCATCGTGGGATAAATTAAATGTGACAATGGAATCAATGATGGTAGTTAGATAGACCTATGTAATAAATGATAAAGAGAGATAAGTCTTGCCACCTTATCTTTGGAGTATTAACAATCCAATAATATTAGGAGTCAATATGTAATAAATTGTCATTATGATAAAGTGTAGCCCAACTACCGAACATTGATAAAAGCATATCTATTTCAGTGTCTCAATGACTCTACTTAAGAAAAGTCCATATTCAACATCTGCCATACACATTGTATGTGTAACCATGGTATATGTTTAGATTTCCTCATGGCTGCAGAGCACTATCAGTCATCTGCCTGTAATTAAAGAATGTACCACAGGAGTTTGTCTGCAAATCTAAGTCCCATGACATGGGGACACAGGGGATGGGGAACATGTGGATATGAGCATTTGATATAGGACATGGAAGACCCCAGAAAGAAGACACGGGAATAATTACAAATTACATATACAAAAATGAAATACAGACATAAAGATCCACTTTTTAAGAAATTAGAACATTTACAGAATATTTGTACGACAGGTTGATGCATCACTGATATGATCAAACACAAGAAATTAGAATATTCAGAACACGTCATAAAATAGAAGTGTATAAGTTAGAACCATGAACTGTATTCTCTCATTAAGTCATTGATGTCATCAAAATCAAAATGTATTACATAGGTACTGAGACCATGATACTATAGGTGGAAATGGCAGTGGCAAATACAAAATAGTGTAGATACAAGAACTGTACATGGAAGAATCTCATAGCTCGTCACTGTCAATAGTCCTCCATCTCAGAATCATCAAAATTACCACAATTGTCATTGCTTTCTCCTCCTCCTCGATATCCAATCCAAGATTTATTTTTTGGTGTGTTAAGAGGATCACCATCATCAAAAATAATCGGTTCTAGCACTGGTTCATTAAGATCAAAATTGCCAACTCAACACTGTTGTCCAAACCCATATCATCAGGAAACACATATCTTCATTTTTCATGCCTAGGTGTCTGACATGTCCAGACACATTTTGGGGATGTGTCTTATTCCCCAGGGGCCACTACTTTGTCTAGGGCCCTGGTAGTTTCCTAAGGGCATCACTATTGGATGACTGTTATTATTGGTACAAGAATATTGTTGGTTAACAGCCATCAGTACGATAATTCTGTAGGTCACCTTTACAATCCCACTGCTTTAACAAACACAATAAAGAACTCCAGATCTCTTTAGCAAATGGTAGTGACTACAAATCAATGTTGCAAACATAGGCATCAGGATAAAATCGGCAAGGGTCCAGAAAACCAAAAAATTGTAAAACTTGAGTAATTATTGGTAAAAATTGGCAAACATTGGCTAGGCCAAAAAATCACGATTTCAAAAAGATTTCATGATAAAATCAGGATGTTTGCAACACTTCTGCAAATGACACCAGGTCTGATGGTGGATTAGCTGGTCCTGCTTGCTCATTGAACAGGTTGGGAACCTTTTGAAGACTTAACTTGCATTTGTGATTCTGCTGGAGTGAATGAGATGCATAGTGGCTATCCTATTGGTACTGTGTATGTGCATGTCCAATATTAATGATGAAACCAGCATGGTTTAAAAGATTTTTTAATTGACATACAGAAGCAAGAGACATCCAAACCTACTTCACCTGTGTGAACAATTTCTGATCAGGGACATGTTTATTTCATATGTATGGACAGTTTAGAATTTATGGTACTCTGATATGAGTTTCTCTATGTTATACCACCATCTGAAGCAAAGAGAAACTATGATTCTCAGCCATGCTGGGTGATGAAATGATTCATTACTTTAAATGGGATGAACAGCAGTGGCCTGGTGTAACAGCAGCCTTGGAATTGCTGATTGATTGAAGAATAGCACCAAATGTTTACACATGGACTATCCTAATATGTGGTCTATGTAAATCAACAATATCCTTGGAGCATAAATCTGAACAAAAATTACAGAGCAGGGCAGAGCTCAAAATTGAACAGATCTGTGGCAGATATAGGTGTTGGTTCTATATATGTGTGAGCATGGAAATAAATTGTTGATTCAAGCCGACTTGCTTTTGGATATGAGGACAGGGCCGCCTTAAATCTGTTTCTAAAATTGTGATGGGCAGTGTTAAAACTTAGCTGGGATGACCTTACATTGAAGTTGAAATAATTTATATACTTAGGTCCAACCTATTTGGACCCTAATGTTGTTGTACAATGGGGAAGTCGACCTATATAACAATATAGAGCATGAGACTGACTTTCACTTTTAGAGAATTTTAATCAAAATAAAAAGAGCACTGCACTTGGAAGCCCATGTCCACACATAAAAAGATGGGATTTCTTTTGACCATTATTGGACACTATACCCACTGAATTTGTGGAAGAAACAAAGCATTTGTAGGTCCTTTGGAGGCCACTATGGCGAGACAATGATGATGATGTCTATAAATCATTGGTCTCGCCAGCATTGTGCTTTGATCTTCTGGAGAGATAAAGTTGTTAGTCAATGCCTTCCCATGTGACAATGCTTCTAGGTCAATTTGATGTGGAGGTTACATAAATTATATTCAACTCAATAGTAAACCTTTTTACGTGATTCAAAAGCCCAAGAAGGGTCTCTTTAAATGTACAATAACTCTATAAACTCAATATTAATCCTAGGAGTCCACAATGGGGACTTTGACTAATATAATGATGACCCAAGCATGAAACCCATGCTTTAATAAGTCATTGATACAATAGTAAAAATTCTTTTCTTTATTTTTTTGACAAGTACATTTTATGATGACTCAAATACATTAATGAAGATTGAACCTAGTTACATTTTCCAACACAGGGGCTATCACTCTGATCACTGCCCTCTTCATTTAAGATATCTCCTAAATGCGGGCTGAGGGGGGTAGTCCCTGTTACCGCTCAAACTAGCAGGGGACCTAAAGGGCAAATGGGCAACAAATGGAGACTTAGCCCACTATCACCTCAGCTAAGGCTCCCTACTATTTACGGACTTTCACTAAAGGGAGGAGACTCGTTATATTATGGAGACACTAAAGAAGGATAAATCAATGAGTGGATGTGGAGCGACCAAAATGATTCCCTTTCCAAAAGAGTTTGAAGCATATGTTTGCTTTCTTTCTAAGCAAGGTACAATGTTTTCTAGGAGAGGAATGAGAGGATTTGAGGGTTAGGTTTAAAGGATATGAGTCGTGAAGAATTTCTCAATCCCTAAAATCCTTATTGAAATTGGTATCTCAAATGGTTCTTGAAGAATTGTCTTTTCAAAGGAACGGGACCACACAGAACCAAATGGACCCAACCTAAGTTAGGAGGTGAGAGTTTAGCATCAATGATGTTCCAAACCTAGACAAAGTGGGGGAAAGGATCAAAGAAAGAATACTCACCCAAAGGTGTTGAATTGATCCTATGAGGCACTAGCCTTGGGAATATTAGGGCAAAATTTGATCTCGAAGCTAGGGCTTGGCTTTTCTCGCAACTCCACCGTCGGAATGGCCTCAAATTTGGAGGAGGTCTTGAAGGGACACCAGTGCAGGAAAGGCTAGGAGATCAAACTTTCTGGATGGATAGTTTGCCGGAAAAATGATGCCCTAGGTAACCCAACTTTGCTAGACCTAGTAAAAGGTAAAAAGAAGTTGATTTTAGGTGACCACCTTTTGGTAGATCAGTGCCTTGGTCTTGGGAGAATGGAATCTATGATAAATATGAGTGAGGAACTTTGGTTCCTAGTCAAAGAGGCTTCAAGACTACTTCGCTAGTCTTCTAAGTCAAAGAGATGCAATCATGCAACTTTTATACTTTGATGTGCAAAAGGTGATGGCTTGTCAAGATAAATTCGTTGATAGAATTACCCCTAGGAGATTTCATTCACATTACATAGCCCATACATTGAGAGATGCTATATAGAGACAAATTTCCACAATTTAAGCAGTAAATGCATGCAGCGATGTACAATGTATATGAAAAAGTAAACAAGAATAGCATTAAAAGCATGTACTTACATGTAATAGAGTATATCCAACCATCCACAATTTGACAATAGAGAAGCTCCAAGACAAGATAAACCAAATCCACACATCAAAATTCATTCATAAAGCTCCAATTCATGCTCCAAGAAAAAGTGGGAAATTCTCAAGAGAGAGAAGAGATCTAATCCAAAATGATGATGCTAAAATGAAATCACATCACTTGTATTTATACATGTCCAAATGAATTTGATTTTCCTAATAAGGCCTAATTAAGCCCCTAAAAAAAATAATGTACAAGATAACTAACTTTTGGTGACAAGCCCACCAAACTAGCTCAAAATAAAAGAATAAGCCTTTGAAGAGGTCAAATGATCAATAATGCATGTCGTTGGACCCTAGAGGAGGCCTAATGAAGTCCATAGGTGTCAAAATATGAAATAGGTCTCCCAAAGCAGTGGACAAGGGGGTGGCCCCTTGTTCTCCAAGTAATAAACCTGTGGTGCTCCCAAGTGGGTGTGGGGGCACATAAGTGTCCTCATGGATCTCCAAACAAATTGAAGATGCTTGTAGACCATCTGTAAGGGCTCGGATGATGGTATAAGTGATGCCACATCACCATACAAGTCATGGGTCATCTACCAAGTGCATAATGTGACTGTGGGGGGCAGTTGGGCATGGTGAACCAGGTGCATCTTCCTCGTCCAATAGGTGAACCATAAGCGATCTTTGAATGACTCTGGGGATCCATGGAATGGTACTTGCTGATGTGGAGGCCCATGGCTCTCTACACACCCTACATGTGCCAGTGTAGCCCTCTAGAGGGTTAAGGCCCCACATAGGGAGACCAAACCCAAAATAAAAACCATTTACAATCCTGCATAAGATCCCATGCGTCATCATACCTTCCAGCATATCAAGTCATTAAAGCAATAAATTAAAGGAGTTTACAAACAATGGAAAACAAGTGGGCACTTCATAATGGCATGCCCTTCCATAGTGGGCTTTGGCATGCGCTAATGTCTCCAAAAGGGGTTAACCAATCATCCTATTAGGTGGTTTCTTCTTCTAAAGGCGGTGATATGTTCATGTTACATCCATCAAATGGTGGTGGCATGTGATACAATGATGGAATGGAGTAAGGGACAAAGGGGAACAACCTGAGTCACATCCCATGGCATAAGGGTAGATAATAAAAGGGAATCCCACACTTGGGTAAATAATGTGTAGGAGGGAAATCATGGTACATGAGTTACCATGGACTTGGTTTTTCCACCCGGTCTTCGAATGCCTTATTCCTTTTATGATTTTCTTTGGTTAACTGCTCAAGGCTCAAAGGAATGAGAGATGATGTGCAAAGTATAGCAGTGGATACCCCTTTTTAAGGTGAAGCAGTTCATCGCCCACCAAGGGTTGGGACAATCATGGGTTCCTGAATGATGAAGGAGACTCATCTAGGGCCTCTAAGAACTAGGGTGATGACCATGGAAGGAGAAGAGTGTTGATTTGGGGTAGCATCGAATGTGCTCTAGCCATGAAATTTGGAGGGATTGGGGCACATGAGATCTCCAATACCCAGAAAGGGTTTGGGCAGATTCTAAACAGTTCAAGAGATATTAAAATAATTAATATTTTTAATGGAGTCCCTAAGTCTAAACTTGGGGAAAATAAAATATTAATGTGTTATAATATGAAAACTGTGTTAGAATGGTCCAAAAGACATGGATCAAGCCAGATCTAATCTTAGCCGTTGATTAAGGACTTAATCTCGGTCGTTGATTTATCAACAAGAAAAGTATAAGAGGAGGCTTGAAGGTCACTTGGAGAACACACTGAGGGAGACCAGACAGTTCAATTTCTAGAGCAGGGTTTGCTAAGAAATTGAACCAGCAGTGTTGTGAAAAGCGCGTTTTAATCGCGCGTTTTTCAAAAAAGCGTGCTTTTTTCCCCAAGCCGCGTAAAACACGCGTTTTATAAGAAAAAAGCACCGGAAAACTTTTTTGCCGCTTTTTTCTGAAAAAAGCACGCTTTTTTCAAAAAAGCGCGCTTTTCTCAGAAAAAAGCGCAGGACCAGCGGGCAGCGCGGTTTTATGTTGTAGATGGTTTAGATATTAAAAAAATTGAAAAAAATGAATATTTTTGTACCAAACGATTTTTTCCCGCTTTTTTCCCTATTTTTCCGTTTTTTTCCGCTTCATTCCCCGCGCCGATTTAATCCCGCTCGCGCTTTTAACAACATTGGTCTGGAGAGCAGTCAGGAGGCAGCAAGTACGGAACAGAGGGACAGGAGATCAATGCAGAGGTAGAAGATTACATGGCACTTGATTCCTAGCAAATTACAGATTTACTAATTAATTGAATAGCTAGGTTCATTAACACAAAAATTTGGCGGAAGCAAAATATACCAATCTCATAAACTAACACAATAGATTCTTACCCAATCAAAGTTCTTCACTAACTTTTCGAACTTACTTGGGCTCCCGTCCTTGTAAAATGGCCCAATTGAGGAATACATACAACAATTGGATCTAACCAACTGATCAAGCCCTCCTTGGTCAATCTAGATCTCCTTGTTTCCCCCTTTCTCGGACCCAACACTCACTGAGATGCCTCTCTCAATCTTGTGTTGTTGTATGGCATGTCTTCTCCCGCTCTTTAGCCTTTCTTTTATAACTTTACATTTAGCTAAATCCCTAACCCTAATCCCCAAAGTGATTGAAGACCGAGATTAGATCCCACCCCACTTGAGATCAAGGGTTGAGATTGAAACATAATCACTAAAGTAATTAAATTACTCTTCCCGAGTTTTCTTTAGCTCAATAAGTAAACATAATAATTATGTGCTTTTCCTAAGTTAGACTTAGGCTAAGTCACAAATGCAACTTGCTCAAACTAGAAAAAGTGTCTAAGGAGATCTGTGGGCTACTTTTGCATGCCTAAACACCTAAGCCTGCGCAGAAGTACCTACCCAAGCTACAATTCTCAACACTCCCTCTTAGCAAGGGAGGTACTTTGCCACCTAGAATTGACTTCAATCCTAGAACTGCCTTTGCTTCCATGGCTACTCCCTTTGAACTAGAAGCCTTCCCTGACATCTGGTCTGGAAACATCCTCAAAATCTTGCTCTCCTTGGCCAGGTTTCGTTGTTACTTGTTGCGAATGATATTATGAACATCGTTGATTTACAAAAATTCCAATTGTGTTTTTTAAATTTTTTTGATAAAACTTTATATTATATATATATATATATAGATAGATATATATATATATATAATATATATATTAAAATTTATGTGTATACACCTAACTAAACAAAGCCTCATGTTTCAAAAAGTGTCACCCCCATCCCCATCCACAAACCCAAGTAACTTGGCAACTTAAGTTATAAGAAATCATAGAAGTCATAGTTCATTGTATATGAAATAATCTATTTGGAGCACGGTTTGCTATATATTGAATGTTGTTTTCTAGACTATATATGTGTCTAAAAAAAATTCATTTATTGGCAACCTATGGTGATTTTATTTGATATTATTTTGAGGGAGATCTGTTCAAGATATGAGTGACATCTATCTTTGTCAATGAAAGAGAAAGTTCTACATATGTTGTTTTGAATACCTTAAATGCTTTTATACTTCAATGCAAACCAGCAACAAAAATAAAGCAATGAAGAAAGAAAACACGCCATCATTAGTTTCAATCTGTGTAGAATCAGGACACATTCCTATAGTTCTGCAGCCCCTAAGAAAACAAGGATATTGGAAAACATCCCCCCTTTCCGTGGTGATGTCCTCACCGAAATCACTAAGAGATACTTGTACATCCCCTACTCAAAAAGGATGTGTCTACCTTTGAGGGGGAAAATCACTTAAAAATTAGACAACTCTAAATATTTGAAATACTGAAAACTATACTCACTAACTTTAATCAAGTAATCATAAACTTAGTTGCATTTTCCTGCATCTTGGACAAGCGAACAAGAAGAATATCCAACAATGTAAAGGCATGACTAATATTTTATTTTGGAGAAATACTCATATGTAGAATTTCATACCCATAAAATTCAATATAACTCGAGTGCTATAGCAATTGATCTGTCATTTCTACATCTAAAGACCTGTGTAACTGTTTCGCAATTCCTTTGGGTCAGCCACTATAATCACTTTACAATTTTTAATCATCTAAGTAAACATGAAAGTGTTTATTACTTCATCAATACAATGTACAAATCATTATTTGGCACTTTTACATATTTAATTTCCCAATTTTTCTATGTCCTTTAGATACTTTATTGCAATATCACTTGTGCTATCCAATGAGATTTGATCCAATTCTCCCCTCATCTACCAAACTCATTCCTGTGTTTCCAAATTCCCCATCCCATAGACTCAACAAAACATAAGTTTCAATCATTTTAATCTGGCCGTTGATTACAATGGAAAAAATAGTTGCCTTGTATTACAATTCCATACTTTGAGGGTTTCAAAAGACGTGAAATCTTACCATTTGTCAAGAACACAAAAGGCACTCGTAGTTCAGCTGCATCCACAACAAAACAAGCATTTAAGAACTTTTACATTTATGTTCAAATGAAAGTGAAGAACTTACATATAAAAACTGTAAGACATAAGTAAAGAGCTAGATAATATTAAGATGGAATTGCTACAGGTGAATGCTTTGGTCTACTATCTCAAACACATAATCAAAAGGAAACATTTTACCCCAATAAAAGATGAAAGCCAGTGATGAGTGTGACAATGCAATGAACGTAAAACCATTTCAAAAATCATACAAGATGAAGTTTACCAATTCATGCACCTCAAAATGTAGATCAAAAGAATGAGAACAAGACAGCTTTCTTCACGCAGCCATCCAGCTCAATGATTAAGTTAATTCAACATAAGTTAATTAAAAATAAGAGCAAAACCTAAAACCTATCAGTGGCCTCAACTATGTTTTTATTATAACATTGCCTTCAAAATTATATGAGAAATAAATCAATTGAATCCGCACCAAATAGAAGGCAATCACGATGGAGAAGCATTTTTGCAGGACCTATGTGAAGAGTTTACTTATTTTATACTGTACAGTCACATTTATTTTTTAAAAACAAAATAGAGAACTATGAATTGTATATAACCTAAGTTACCATGTTAGAAAAAATCAATATTTCAAGTTCAAAGTTCATCAAACTTCAAGCCAGTTCAAATTTGTTTATTCAAGTTCACTGAATTTAAAACTGGATGGCGAATCTCAAGTCGAACAAATTCATTGTGATTTGTCTAGTGTTCTAGGGTGTCACAACTCCATAGTGATTGCACCACTTAGACCACCGACAGCTTGTCGCATTGGCGAGTTTTCACTGTAAGGCATGTTACCGCTCAAACTAGCAGGGTGTTGAAGAATCTAGGGCAAAGTAGTGTAGTGTGATTCTTTGTTTCTTGATAACAATTTGTGATGCACTATGACAATTTATCTTCTTCTTCTTATTAGTGTGTGTGTTTCATCAAACCACTACCAAAACAAAATAACAAGAACACAAAGTTTGGCTCTCTACCAAGGACAAAACCTCTCCACTCTTGAGAGGAAAACCCTTGGTAAGTTTTCTCTTATTGAAGCTTCTTATTTGAACAAATACCAAACCCTAGACCCTTGACTAGGATATCTTCCAAGCATAAGTCAAATCCTTCCTCTTTCTGCACTATAACTTTCAGCACTTTGCTACATAGTCCTTCGTCCTTCTTCTGCTGCTTATCTAAGTTTGACTTCTCTTCTTCTTTTCTTGCTTCCGGCACTTTGCTCCTTAGACCTTCGTCCTTCTTCTGCTGTTTATCTAAGTCTGACTTCTCTTTTTCTTAGGAGAAAACCTAGAACATTAGGGCTTCTTTACTTTGCAATAGAGAGAACCTTCTTTGCTTTCCTTAGGATACCTTGTAGACCTAGTTATACATCCAAATGAGGCTTCTAAATGTGCTGCCTTCACCCGCTGTAAAATCCGCAAAAGTTCACTGCTGAGATCTTCGCACGTGTGGACAGAAACCCTAAAAATAGTCCCTTATCTTCGTTGTCTTTTCCTTGCTTCTTCACTCGATGGGGAGGCCTTATAGGCCTTGTTTATTAGCCCAAATATTTGTCACTGTGATTTCCTGTTGTAATGACCGCAGGCAGACCCTGTCTTCTCGCACGTGACTGTGTTGACTGTAAAAACATAGTCCCTTCAACCTCGACTTCTTTCTCCTTTGCTTCGCTGCCCTAGGAGATTTCTTTTTCTCGACTTCCTTCATTATACTTCTCCTCTTTCTCTTGCGGATTTCAGAGCTCAAATGATATCAAATGAGGAGTGGACAGCCTCTATAAATAGAGGTTTGTCCTTCCTCTTCAGGCCGACTTGACTGTCCATTAGGCCAACTTGATTGTTTCAACGTAATTCATCTTTTATTCATTATTTGGCCGCTTGGAGACTTTGTTGATGCTAGGAGAGGATTTGACTTGGCTTGGAGGTGTTCCCATGACCTTGTATGTTGACATACATGATGTAACATGCCTTTAAAGGGTCTCATCATAATTACATTTTGACTTTGACTCTCTAGAAGCACTTTAAAATGTGCTTGACCTATTTTCAATGAGCAAGAAACTCATTGAAAAATAATATCAAATAATTTCTCTTTTCTTGAATAAATACAAATATCAAAATTACGTTTATGAAGACCTAGCCTAGTTACATTTCCTTCAACACTCCCTCTTAACTAGGGAGGTATTCATACAACATTACAAGGTGTTTGGCAATTTTCAATCTTGAAGAATTCACATAGGAGAAATTGGATTAGCAATCCATCTGTTATAGCATCATATCCATCAACATTGTCATAGTGCAAGGCCTTGACTAACAGCTCCATCTCTTTACGAGACCATGAGCTACAAAGTTGGCGAGACCAATGATTTATAGACATCTTCATCATTGTCTCTTAAGGTACATACCCACCCGGGTGTTCTCCGAGTATGACCTTCTAGGATTATTCTTATCTTGGGTTCTCAGCCCTCAAAGAATATCGGTCCTCTTGCCTACTCTTGTCTTGGATGCCCTACACATCTTCAAAGAGTATCAGATGCCACATGATTACTCAATCCTCCCATTCTTTCTTCCCAAGTGAAGACAGAATGTTGTGTCTATCTTGTGTCTACATTTCCATTCATGGCCTTCATCTAGACTTACGGTTGTTAGTCCTGGTCTAGTGCATGACCCATGAAATGGAAAACACAACTTTCACTCCTTTATAATCAAGGGTGATCCAAAAGTCCCTCTTGATCAGGGACTTGTTAGAGCTCCCTCTTAATTGGGGACTCTTTCCTTCATCAGCAGCTTCTTCTTCGTGGGTCCTTTCGCTGCTTGATCTCCTTCCTTTCTTGATGTCATGGAGTCTTTGCTCGAACTTCTTCTAGATAGGGCACCATCCATCGATCACTTTCCTCCCTAGTTTGTCATGTCATCGCTTCCTTCGAGGAAAGTGGCTTTCAAGTCATACATCAGGTTTTCTTGTCATCTTGGCTACTCCTTTGTCATCTTGTCCATGCTTCGGAATATTCTCCTCATGGATGCTTCATTGTACTTTCTTGTTTACATGCTTCGACCTAGTAACCCATCATGACTTTATCCTAATATTGCTTCAACATTGCTTTTTGTTGGATGGTTTCTTCATCACGACAACTTCGTAGAGTAGAATCAATTATCTGCATCTTTTATATCTTTGAGGCCTTCATAGGTGTCAAGGGTCCTTTCTTTCTTTATCAGAGTTGTCTTGCCTTCTTTCAGGAGATATCTTCAAAGAATCTTGTCAAATAGTGATTCTCGGTGATCATGGTGTTCTTCCACATACTTGATCTCTTTCTTCATCTACTTCTTATTCGATAGATAGGTCAACCATCTAATGCTTCTTATGAGAGCATTCCTTCATTGATTGCTTCTTGGACTTGTCAGCATTTCTTCTTGCTTCTTAGTCAACAAACTTATACTCCTTATGTGAGCATATTCTTTTGTTGACCTTCATTGTATTATGGTACATGCCTTCGAGCATGTTCTTGGTGAGAGAGATTCTTTCATGCGTGATCATGTTATAGAACTATCCAAATGATAACATGACTAAATGTTAATGCATACATACCTCATCTTGATTCTCCTTTGATCATCCTTTGGTGTGGCCCTTCTTGCTTCATCTTAGCTTGCCTGTATATCATCCTTTTCTTGAATCCCATGAATGGGATTCCCAAAAGAGACATATGCCTTGATACATGAACCTTCTTTTGAAGATTCCATCATAGGATCTTAAAGATCCTTGCCTTGCAAATGTTTCTCTTCCTTTGATGATGGAGGTCTTCTAAGATACTTAATCATGATCAAATTTTATTGTTATCATGGATGAGGTTCTATACTAGGTATGCTCCTTGTATATGCTACCATGCTCCTATATTTTAGAAGATATTTCTACCCATGCATTTTTATTCTCATTATTAAATGCTACATCTTCATGGGTATCTAGAACTCTATGTACATCATGCTTCTAGATTCTAAGGGATGTTTCTAGCCATGCAATTTTAATTTATTCCTACATGCTCCTATCCTACTCAAAACGTTGAAAGAAATCTAGAAGTAAAGAATTTGACCTAGTCATAGTAAAGATCCAGAGGATCTTCCTTCTTTTGCTTCTTTCCTTCTTCTTTCATCTCGAGTTATATGAGCTTCTTCCCTCTTCCTTTTGTTATTGTTGTCCTTCTTAAGCTTAGGACAATTCCTTTTGTAGTGTCCATATTCTTGGCATTCAAAACATTGGATTTTGGACATGTCTTTGTTGCTTGTTCCTCATGGACCAAACTTGCCAAATTTACCCATTCTTTTGGCCATGGTAGCAAATGCTTGCTCCTTTGATCCCACATCTTCTTTTGCCTTAAGTCTAGTTTCCTATGTCCTGCATAGAGACCACATTTCACTTAGAGTGGTTGCTTCCTTCTTGGCATATATGCTTGATGTGAAGTTTCCCCACTCGTCAAGTAGAGCATTGAGTACTACAATTGTCATCTCTCTATCTCCCTAAGCTCTTGAAGTTGATCTCTCATTTCAGAGATTTTCATGAAGTAGGGAGCTATCCCTTCCTCTGTTATCTTCATCTTGTATAATTCATTCCGTAGAGATATTACTTATCCAGTTGTAGATACCAAGAATAGCTCTACTAGCTTATCATAAATTTATTTCGATGTCTCAAACTTAGAGACATAAGGAATGAGGGAGTCTTTGTTAATTTTAGGTATATTCTATGCTTAGAGCAATTTATTTCAATTTTCACAGTTAGCTCAATATCTTTTCCAGATTAGCAATCACATCAGCGTTAAAGTAAATTGTTGATAGAACATAGACATAAATAGCAGAAGACAAGCAAAGACAAGAGGACACAAGATGTGGCACTAGCCAGTGAGAAACCCCAATGTGGGGAAACCCTTGATCAATTCTTCTTATATGTTCTTCAATAGTTCAACAGAGAGAGAGAGAGAGTACATTTACAACAGAATTCAACGCTTTGACTTATCTAGATGAGAGCATAGATCATCACTAAGAAGATGATACATGAGATCATTTGAAGACATGTTGCTTCAACTGATTCTCCAAGGTGACTCCTTCACTTATCATTGTGCTACATCTCGTCATCATGCTACACCTCACCATGTTGCACCATGTTGCACCCATCATCACAATGTTGGACCTGATGACCATGTTGTACACATCATACTGTTGCGCCTTATGCTGCATTGTTTTCCCATGTGCCATAGTTGCACCATGTTGCCACAGTTGTCCCATGTGCCATACTGTACTAAGCACCATGCCTAGCTGTCCCATTTGCTTTTTGCATCTTGTCGTTGCTACTATCCCATTGTGTCATTGTTGCACAATGTCATTGTTGTCCTATTTATCATGCAATTGTCCCTTGCAACTTCATGCTTGCCACTGTTGCCTAGTTATATTGTTGTCGCTGTTGTCCCTAACAGTTATGCTATCCCAATTGTGTTGTCCCAACATGTTGTTGTCCATAATGACATTGTTGTCCCATCATTGTGTTGTCCCAACATGCTGTTGTCCATAATGTCATTGATGTTCCATCATTGTGCTGCTATTGTCCATTGTTGTCCCATCATTGTGCTGATGTTGTCCATTGTTGTCCCATCATTGTGATGTTGCTGCCCATTGTTGTCCCATCATCCAAAACAACCTTCTATGAGGGCAGCCTTCACACAGTCCTCAAGGAGCAAATCCAAGCTCCTTTCCTTTGCTCTCCAACAGTCACAAGGGTGACCTTAACGTCCCCTCTTCTTTTGTCGAAGTAGACCTTGTATTGCGGCCCTCCTAACAGCACCTCAGTCCTCCAAAAGACACATGGATTTTGCTATGGCTAAGACCTATTAGGGCAGCGTATATCCTCCTCTTCATTACCTTTGAGACAGCGTGGAGCATTGGGGTATGACTGCGTCCTCTAGGTTAGGTTAGGGCTCCTTCTTTGATAGCATTAGGGTTGCCTTCGGATCTGCGTTAGGGCTGCATTTAGGTTTGCTCCCCTGGCTGCCTTTAGGTCTGCGTTAGGGCAACCTTTTGGTCTGCATTTTAGTAGGGACTAGCATATAGGTTTAGGGCTCCTTCTTGATAGCGTTAGGGCTTCTCTTCATGACTGTGTCCTCTAGATTAGGGCAGCGTATTTCTTCTTCCTGACTGCAGCTAGGGCAACCTCTTTTCCTCCAACATCTAGGGCTTCCACTCCTAGATTTCTCTTTCACTAAAACCCAAGACAAGTGGAGAGAAATCATGATAGAAGTGTGTGTGAAATGACTCCCAAGTCATCTCCTTTTATACTAAAACATTGAGCACATGTGGGGTTTATTTGTTTGCTGACCGACCTTGACGAATTGTCTTATAACACAAACAAATTCATAACTCCATGAATACTTATCGGAATCGGATGATTTTTAGATCAATCCTACACCTCTTGATGAGAGGGATCCAAGAAAAATATAAGCTGCCATAAATAAGATGACCCACATGGAGTTTGGCCCTAGTTGCCAATTTTAACACTCCCTCTCAATTAGGGAGAACTCCATCCACTGATCCAACTGTCCAACTGTACTATCTCTGCCATCAATTCCCTGCACTGCTTTGCTCTGCCGAGCTCTACTCTGCTGAACCATGAAGAAGAAGAATTGATCGAGAATATCTCATACCATTCTCTACTGACCTGAAGTCAGTTCCAAGAGAGTGAGTCATATCACTCTTACTGACTCGAAGTCAGTTTTATTGATCCCAAATCAATATCACAAGAGAGTGTCTCAAACCACTCATACTGATCCCAGATCAATTACAAGAGAGTGAGTCATATCACTCTTACTGACCCGAAGTCAATTTTATTGATCCCAGATCAATATCACAAGGGAGTGTCTCAAACCACTCATACTAAACTCAGACCAATGGAGGTCGTCCTAACATAGGGATTACAGTAGATACAACGATGCTTCCATCGATAGTACTACTATGGTCCCTAACCCCATTTCCCTGCACATTGGCGAGATGAGAGGTACTTCCCATGAGTCCCAGACTGCATGGGTAGGATGCCTCGACAAGAGAACCACTCATCTTGTCCCTAAGTCACCACAGGGTATCACAGGGGAAGGCTGAACCATTCACCCTGTACACAGCGCACCAATAGGGGAGCGTGAGTCCCCTTATGGTCACTTGTTGCTTCAAACAGTACTCCAAGACCCCCGGAGCTCCCAGAGCTCAATGCATGCATCATGCATGACCCTCATAAGAAGGTCTCTCAACGACTCCAAGCCGTTCGGGAAAGTTACAAATTTGACCTTTCCCTGGGGCTTAGACAGAATGTCTGTGACCTGTACATCAGTCTCAATGCAATGGAGCCTCCTCACTCATCGACATACCATATCCCAGATAAGGTAGTATCTGATGTCTATATGCTAGAGCAATTATAAACTACCTGATTCCTCAACAATCGAATCCCCCCTGGTTGACACAAAGGATTACGGTGGTATCCATCATGTGTACAAACAGCTCGCTAAAGAGCTTCCACAACCAGGCAGCTTCACACAAGATCATACTCGTAGCTATGTATTCGGTCTCAGCGGTGCTTATAGCAACCTACTTCTACTTCCTGCTCATCCATGATATCGAGGCAGAATCCAGAGAGAACCAGCACTCATAAGTGCTCTTGTGATCCTCCACACTGCTTGCCTAGTCAGCATTCGAATAATCATGCAGCTTCACATTTCTGACAGTGTATCTCAATTCATGAGAGATTGTGCCCCAATGATATCCCAGAAGATTCTTTCCACCAATCCAGTGAGGTTTGTTAATTTTAGGTATGTTCTATGCTAGAGCAATTTATTTCAATTTCTTTTCCACATTAACAATCACATCAACATAAAGTCAATTGAGGATAGAACATAAATATAAATTGCAGAAGACAAGCCAAGACAAGAGGACACAAGATATGTCGCTAGCCAGGGACAAACCTCAATGTGGGGAAACCCTTGATCAATTCTTCTTTTATGTTCTTCAAAGTTCAACAGATAAAGAGAGAGAGAGAGAGAGTACATTTACAATAGAAGTCAACACTTTAACTTTTGATATCGATAGAGATCAGTTGAAGACATATTGCTTCAACTGATTCTATAAAGGGATTCCTGCACCCATCATAGTGTTGCATCTCGTCCATTTGTTGCACCTTACCGTGTAGTACCATCATGCATCATCATGCTGCTCTTGATCTCATACATCACTGCACTGCCCATGATCTCATACATCATGCTGCCCATGCATCATGTTGCCCATGATCTCATCTATCATGTTGTCCATGATCTACTCACTATGTTGCCCATACATCATATCATCATGCTGCTTATTATGTTGCCCATGATCTCATACATCACGCTGCCTTTCTTCAGAGACAGATGCTCCGGCTGTTTCGGCAGTTCCTGGTAGTTCCGGCTTTTCCGGCAGTTCCAACTTTTCCGGCAATTCCGACAATTCCGCAATTCCGGCTTTTCTGGCTTTTCCGAAATTTCCAGCGTTTCTGACATTTCCTACAGTTTCAGCTTTTCCAGTTGTTCTGGCTTTTCCAGCAGTTCCGGTTTTTCCAGTAGTTCTAGCTATTCCGGCTATTCCGACAATTCTGGCTTTTCTGGCAGTTCCGGCTTTTCCGACTTTTCAAGCTTTTCCTTAGGATCTCTCCTCCTACTAAAACCCAAAGACAAAGTAGAGAGAGGAAGAGATCCAAGTGTGTGTAGAAATGACTTGAAGTCCTCTTCTATTTATACTAAAACGTAGAGGTTGAATAGACATGACTGTTGGGCTTCTCAGCCTACCCAAGTTGCTGGTTGGCTTGATAATAATTCCATAATCAAAATAAATTCATATCTCCATAAATGCTTATTGGAATAGGATGATCTTTAGATCAATCCTACACCTCTCGACGAGAGGAATCCAATAAAAATATCTGCTGCCATAAATAAGCTGACCCACATGGAGTTTGGCCCTAGTTGCCAATTTTAACGCTCTCTCTCAAA